>JAJPUD010013594.1:32515-43706 GCA_023553655.1 Myrmecobius fasciatus
GCTGGGTCAAAGGGTATGCACTGTTTGATAACTCTTTGAGCATAGTTCCAAATTGCTCTCCAGAATGGTTGGATCCGTTCACAGTTCCACCAACAATGTATCAGTGTCCCAGTTTTCCCACATCCCCTCCAACAGCTATCATTATCATTTCCTGTCATTTTAGCCAATCTGACAGGTGTGTAGTGGTATCTCAGAGTTGTCTTAATTTGCATTTCTCTGATCAATAGTGACTTGGAGCACCTTTTCATGTGACCGGAAATAGTTTCAATTTCTTCGTCTGAAAATTTGAACAAATTACTTTTTGTTGTTACTTTTTCCAGGAATACTAAATGATATTATAAAAAGTTAGACACAGAATTTTGTTCTATCAACTCGAATGCTTTTAAAATAATTGACATATAATAAGCCCATCTTTCAGCCAATTATGAGGTGAATATTGCTTACAAATGACTGTTTGATTCCTAGTAATTGTGCAATACTTGTAGTAGTAGTAATAGTAGTAGTAGCAGCAGCAGCAGCCATGGTAATAGTGATTGAATACTCCCTTGATTCATATAGAGATGATTCTCACAAATGTTTTCAATGGATGGGAGAGGAGGTATATATAATTCTTATTAGAGTTCTCAGTCACCTTTCTTTCTTGAAGTTTAAGATTTTTCTCCCAAAATGGCCTCAGTGTTATATCATCTCTTATTGCTTCTGTAATGATAGTAAGAGAGTGGGAGGAATAAGGGAGAGGATGCTAAGAATCAAACAATTTTTAGATCATCAAATGACTTAAATTCGATTATTGAAACTGTAAATGTGAAATCTTTGCTTAATGACCAATACCTTCAATATCACTGGAGGAGCTGAAACATATAATTTTTTTTAGCACTCTTGCTATAATCAAAATTAGAAAAAAAAAGAAAATTGTAGATAAGTGGAAAGAAAATTATCATTCAATAATCAATATTTATCAAGGCATTATGCTAAGGTAGGAGGACAAAAAAGGCAAAAACAATCCCTGCCCTCAAGGAACTTGCAATGCAATGAAGGAAATAACTTGAAAACAAATATGTAAAAACAAATTAATAGGAAGCAATTAATAGTCAGTACAATTAAGAGGATCTGGGAAAGGCTTCTTGTAGAAAGTGGTACTTTTTTGTGTACTTGAAGGGAATCATGGAAATTAGTAAGCAGATTTAAGAAAAGGAAATATTTCAACTATGGGGGAAAGCTAGAGAAAATGGCCAGAGCTAAGAGAAAGTATGTCTTGTTTGAGGAACAGCCAGGCTCAGAAGAGAGAAATAAGATGCCAATGACTTGTAAATTACACAAAAACTTTATGTCTGGCACATAATAGGAATTTAATAACCATTCACTGATTCTATATCATTTTCATTCAAAACAGAAAAAGGAATTATTAGCTATTTAATATGGCAAGAACCAAATGACATCCCAAAGAAAAAAATTGACTTTATTTTAACAAACAGAAAATGACTTTCAATTCATGGAGAGAATAGCCTTAACTTATTGTGCAGGCAAACATAGAATCATCAGAGTTAGGATTCTGATTTATAATAAACAAGAAAAACAATAGTAATCTTAAAAAGATATGGACTATAATCAATATTTCACTTAAATTATTTAAACAAAGTATTAAACCAAAAATGGGAAATAGATCATATAAATATCAATCATAATTATAATAATTTTATTTTTATTTACACTAATGTAAATTAATTTTTACAAAAAAAAGCAAAAAAAAATTACAAAGCACCTTAGTCAACAAATATCTGACTTACTTGCCAAATAGAGGAAGATGGCTAATAAAGATAGCTTCAAATTGGAATATCAACTTTACTGAAATTTTTTAGGGATAATGCATATTGTATAAAGAAAAAACCTTTGTGGCAACAATTCTTGTTCATTTGGCTAAATCACCATTATTCTCATATGTTTAGATGTGGCAGATTTTCAGTGTAATATTTGCTGAATATCACAACAGTTTTATTTTAATTTTTCATTATGTTAATAGCAAGACAAGTTGACTGTGCCTTAAGTTATTTCCATATCTACATAGCTTCTCTTTTGTATAGTTGTATTTTATTTTATTTTATTTTTTATTTTTCAGATAGCATGGTTAATCCAGATGAAAGTACTCTGATTTGGAAGATAAAATTCAGTTCCAAATGAGCTTCTTGAATGGATGTCAAAGTTCATTTAAGTAGATGGCACATAAACCCATGAAAAATATTTTATTATTGGTTATATCTCTTTTTCATAAATTTTTGCATTTTAAAATGCAAAATCTCTTAATTTCTAAGTTATTAGTCATGATATATAAAGCAACATGAATTGATCACAAGGGTATTTTAAAATAATCTCATTTATATATTGATTTAACTTTACAAATCACATTTCTCCCAAAATAATCAAGAGACAAATTGCTTAACTGTTTTATTCCCCCTTTTTTTAAGATGAGAAAACAAAGATTTAGAGTGAAAAATTCATATTTGCTACTGGTAAGCAACTGGTTTATGATTGTACAGTTGGTAAATATTGGACCTAAGATTTTTGCCTCTGAGTTCAGTGTACTTTGCAGTCTTCTATGATACCACTAATACGTTACTGGGGAAAAAACCTGAAAATTGATTTTTTTTATTTGTACTTTATCTTGTTGAAATATATGATCAAGTCAGCATAATTCTATTAAAGCCATAGTTAAAATCTGCAAGGTCCAATTAGCTGTATGTAGTTATGCCACAGATTTACATATGCAATATCATATGCCTTTGGCTATGAGAAGTCCTAGGTAAGATAAAGTGGATCGCCAAAATTAGGAAAAAAACATTAAAATTTATGTCCAATTAACATATACATATATGTATATTTATATTGAATGGCTTTCTATAATTTTAAAAAATGCCTTTATAAAGATAAATTCTTTTGAGTGACATTATAGTTTACCATTTCATTTCATTTACTTATTTATTTTGGGTGAGGCAATTGGGTTAAGTAACTTGTTCAAGTCACTCAGCTAGGAAGTGTTCAGTGTCTGAGACTGGATTTTACCTAAGGTTCTCTTGACTTCAGGGCCAGTGCTCTACCCACAGTGCCTTCTAACTGCCTCACTTTTCCAATTTTACATGAGGAGATTTTTGTCCATATCATGCTGTTGTTTAGTCCTTTTTCAGTCATGTCCAACTCTTCCTGAACCTCTTAGAGGTTTTCCTTGACACAGGTACTGGAGTCGTTGGCCATTTCTTTCTCCAGTTTTATTTTATAGATTAAGAAAACCGAGGCAAGCTGGGTTAAGTGACTTGTCCTGGGTCAAATAGCTACTCAGTATCTGAGACTGGATTTAAACTCATTGAAGATCCATTTTCCTAACTCCAGTCATAACCCTTAGATGCATATCATACAGTGAATCAATGAAGACCAAGACTAGTTCTGACATTACCTCTTGACTTCTAGTCCCACATTTTACTTAAAAATATTAATAGATTATTTTTTTAAACATAGGGATTTTTTAATTATAATTTTTTTTCCAAATTCCAAAGTCTTCTTCTCCTGGACCTCTTTTTTCATCCAAAGAAAAGATAAGAAAGTGCCATTTTCTTTCTTTCCATCATTTCCATATTTCTATTCATAGGTTTATAGGATCATAGCATTAGAGACAGTGCCTTTTTTGTGTGGTGGGCTTTACCATGATATTTATAGGTAAATAGCTATGTTTGAACAGTTTCAGGTTTGCATTAGTAAAAGAAGCTTCCTTTTCTTATTGGTAATAATATGCATATAGATGAAACCATAGCAGTTGAAAGAAAGTGAATTATTTCTTTTGCAATAACTTTTTATTTTCAAAATATTTACAAAGATAGTTTTTAACATTCACCCTTGCAAGACCTCATGTTCCAAATTTTTCACCCTCCCTTTTTGCACCTTCTTTCCCTAGACAGCAAATATTCTAATACAGGTTAAACATGTGCAATTCTTTATACATATCTCCACATTTATCATGCTGCACAAGAAAAATAACAAAATGTTGTGAGCCACATTCAATCTCCACAGTCTTCTTTCTGGATGCAGATAGCTTTCTCCATCACAGTATATTGGAACTGGCCTGAATCACCTCATTGTTGAAAAGAGCCAAGTCCATCACAGTTGATCATCACATAATCTTGTTGCTGTATACAATATTCTCTTGATTCTACATACTTCACTTAGCATCAGTTCATGTAAGTCTTTCCAAGTCTTTCTGGAATCATCTTGCCGATTGTTTCTAATAGAACAATAAGATTCCATAACATTCATATACCATAACTTATTCAGCCATTTCCCAACTGATGGGCATTCACTCAGTTTCTAGTTCCTTGCCAGTACAAAAAGGACTGCTACAAACATTTTTGCACATGTGGGTCCATTTTCATTTTTTATGATCTCTTTGGAATACAGACTGAGACAATGTTGAATGAAAGGGTATGCACAATTTGATAGTCCTTTGGGCATAGTTCCAAATTGCTCTCCATAATGGTTGGATCTGTTCACAATTCTACTAACAATGTTTTAGTGTTCCAGTTCCTTCCCCCTCCCCCCCCCCGCCCCAACATTTATCATAATCTTTTCCTGTCATCTTAGTCAATATGGGTGGTGTATAGTGGTACTTCAGAGTTGTCTTATTTGCATTTCTCTAATCAATTGTGAGTTAGATCTTTTTTTTTCAAATGACTAGAAATTATTTTAATTTCTTAATATGAAAATTGTTCATATCCTTTGATTATTTATCAATTGAAGAATGGCTAATATTGAAAGTAAATTATTTCTACCTGATTTACGGGTTGCTTTAAGAATCAAATGATACATTGTATGTAAAGTGCTTTGTAAATTATAAAGGGTCCTCCATCCTTAGAACTGACTACGATATGTTGTTAGGGGAAATGGAAGACAAGCTTACTATATTTCAGTCTTCTTTTAGCAAAAAAGCCTCTATTGTTTGTGTAAGAAAGGGAAAAATAAAGGGAGGTTGTTTAAAATGGTCAGCTTCTTTTCTGTTTGGGGAAATAAGGTTGGCTAGATTTACCTCTAAGTGTGCCATTTCTGAGCTTAATTTGAGTGATGGTTGAATGGAAGAATGCAGGGTAGACAGTTGAAGGCAAGGATTCTGCAGATATTCATGAGTGGAAATGAGTTCTAATTAGAATTCATAAGGTTGTATCTGATCCTCAGTCTCTATAGCTTCTGGTGAAAATGCTGAATTAGAAAGTTTCAGAAATCTTTATAACATCAGATTTATCTTATAGGTGGAGAGCTTATTAATCACATAACTGCCACTGTGCTGAGGAGAGTGAAATACATATTTCTAAATATTGAACTTGAATTAGGAGCTATAGGCGTGGTACAATTGGAAGTTAAGAAAAAAAAAACTATAGCCCTCTTTTGAGTACTTATATAGACTTTATGCCTGTATTTATATCCTTATATAGAAACTATTCAGGAGAGAGGCGTACGGACCACAGCATACTTCCAACAGATAATAGGGATGACTGAAATAGTTGGTTAACAAATCAGGGAGCAGAAACATGTTGCCCATTAAAAAGCAGCTGAGATACCCAAAAGACTTCGCTGTCATACAATGCTTAATTGGGAATGGGTTTAGCAGAGGGTAATATGATCTTGACAGAATATAATAACAGCTCTGAAATGGTATAAGCATGAATTGTTTCTCCATAGGTGTAACTTGGAAATATGATTTCCCTACATATGGATGTTCATAATCCTGATCCAGTTTTCTTGCTTCCATTGAATGCATATGGCTGTATTAGTGGAAGAATAAGATCAAGGCCTACAGAGTTGGTATTCTGTTGTTATTTTACTACTGTAGTTTTATTAAATGCCTTGTAAATTCAGCAACTAACTAGTCTCAAAGAAATTGTTGTGTGCCAGTGAGCTTTGGTTTAGAGAGTATTTTAATCCACGAAGTCCATAGCACATTAAGGCCAAGGATGAAGGAGGCCTCAGAGGATCGTCTACACATACTATTATTGGGACAAATGGAAAGGAACAGGCTTTGAGCTATTTATTAATATACAGCCAAATTATTTCCATTATACCACCCACACCCCAAACTGCCTTTTCTCAAAACTTGGAAGGTAGAGAAAATTCTTCCATATCCTATTCTATATCCAGTCCATGAGTTGAGTCTACTCTTGGATCTAGAGGGAAAAAAAATCATTGACCCATTACACTAAGCCTTGGCTGTCAGCTCTGACATTATTCAGTGCACTGGGGAGAGACATGCAGAGGGTGTTGTACTGGTTGGATAGAGATCATCATTGTGTATTCCCCCTGCCCCCAACCCCAGTGGATATCTATCAGGAAGTATGCATGGCCTCTAAATAGCCAGCAAAGAATATTGCAGCAATTAGGGAATGGGCATGAAACTTAGGGCTGACAATTTGAGTGTTAACACTTTGCATTTTAAGATTTTTGAGGATAATTTTAAAGCCTAGAGAAAGAAGACATATAGGAATATTATTGAATTTTCTGGGAGCATAGCCAGAGAGAATCATAGTGATACCTCTCACATACGCAAATTACTTTTTTTCCCATTGGGTCTTCCTGATTACTTTTGTCTAATTTGTGATCCTATTTACTATGTACTGGGAAGACAGGTATCCCTGTAAGCTATACAGGTGCAGTTAACAATACTGGTTAAAAATAGGTTTCAAAATGTTGATATAGTCAGTAAGGAATCTTTCCTCTGAAGCAGTAGATACTGAACAGAATACTTCCTCTTCCCTTTGAAGCCTCGTCCTGTAAGACTAATACTACTGTTCCCTTTAATTAAAATGAGAAAATATATTGTTTGTATAGCCTAGTCTTGACTAAAGCCAGGTGCAAAATCTATGTTTCCCATAATGGGAACTGCAACATAGAAGGGAATAAAGTGATAAACTGATAAAAAAAATAGCATAATTATGTGTCTCTTGTTGCTATCAATCTTTGACTGGTAGAGGAGAAATTCAGGTAAATTACAAAGTCTCTTTTTTAATAAAGGAAAAAAAAACCCACAATGGGTTATATAACCTGTGGGATCTTGTCTTTGCTTTTTTAGAGCTTTTGAAATTTAAATTACTCCCAAATCTTTAAGGGTTATTCTCTCTCCTCCCTTCTCCTGTCTTACTCTTCCCTCTCCTCCCCTCTTCTCCTTTCCTGTCTTCTCCTCTCTTCTCCTTCAGCCTTATCCTAGTGTAAACCTGTGAACCTTGGAAGGATTTAAATTTACCCTTTCTTTCTTTTCTCCTCTCTCCTTTTTTTTACTCTAAAATTTCCTTTTTAAAAGCTTTTAAATGATTTCCCCTTGGCCCAGTAACAGCTAATCTATTGTTGGAGAGACCATTTTTTAAAATGTTTCATATTTTATTTTGTATTTCATTTCATGGACATTTCTGCCATACCACATTGTAGAAAATGTGAACATAAGCAGCTGTATTATGAGATGAACTTTGAACACCAAATAGGTAGTCCCTAGAGGGGAGAAACTGAAATATGAGCTGCTTACTAGGGGAGCTCTGTAAACCCTCCAATCTGTTTTAAATTATTTTGGTGCCTCTATTTAAAGGTTACATTTTTTTGTTGTTGTTGTGAGCTGCAGCTAGTCATACAAAATCTGTGCTATCTCAGTAGAGTGCCAATCTCCAGATTACACACCAGGGATCTTTCCTCATTCTCTTAAGTGAAGTAGTGTGTTTATACTTACCAACCCATTTTGACATGAATGAACTTTTCACGTCTCTGGTCATAAAATAAATATGTACATTGGGGCAGAGGACACAGGAATCAGTAGGCCATTATGCTCATGTATTGTGGATTGAAATAGTGCATGTATGCATACATGTGTGTACAGGTTTCAGAATAAATGGACCCCAAACCCTGACATTAACATAATGCCAAATCTGGGAAATCAAATATACTCAAAGTCAGTGTATTCTTGTTATTTGCTTAATAGTCTTATAACATGAATTTGTCAACATCCCTGTCTGCTTTACTGGGAAAAGTGTAAAGTAAAAAGGAGAATCTCAACTGTAAGAGGTATTTAGATGGGGCAGCAATATAAAGGGAAAGAAAAGCATTTAATCTTTATTTCCTTGTGATTTGGGAAATGGTGACATGATGGTAGGCTTCTAAGCTCAGGTGATCCCATTGTACAAACCTCAGGGCAAATTAAAACCTTCCAAAATTTGCCTTGGAATGAGGTTGTGACTAAATTAGAGTCAGAAAGTTTACAAATTATGATCTGTACTGGTCTACAAATGATAGGAATAAGATGATTTCAAACTCCTCCATTTCCACCACTGAAAAAGAGAAAAGAAATATCAAAGCTTTCTATACATTGACTACATAGATCCAGCAGCTTAAAGACATAATCTCTTTCTTCTCTTTTCTTTATTTTTTTCTTCCTTTCTGACATTTCTTTTCCCTTATTATTCTAAAAAGACTCCTAGGATCTTAAAAAAAAAGAAATTTGATTGAAAGAAATTCACTTTTAATCTTAATTATAGCCTTAACTAGTATTAATATTGACAAAGGTATCATTTAGACTAAAAAGAAATCACAGGATTATAGATTTAGAACTAAAAGAAATAATAGAAGTCAGAAAGTTCAACTCTTGCTTTATAGGTTAAGAACCTAAGGAGCAGAGAGGTTAAATGACTTGCCCATGATAACACATCTCCTCTCCCCTTTAGTATCTAAATCAGATCTTTCTCACCCTGAGTCCAATGACCTATCCACTGCATTATCATCTTTCATTTCTCAAGTTTCAATATGTTAAGATATGCACACATATATGTTATATATATAATCTTGATTATTATGAAGTTGTACTTTAACACTATTAATTTTTAATGAAACATAATGTGTTCCTTAAGTTTTTCTCTAAATAGCTATTCTTTGTTAAGATTTTCCTATAATGCTATTTTCTTTCAGGACTCATGTATTAAACATTCAGGGCTTGGATATCAACATGATTCCATTGTCAACTAAAATTTTTTGCTATTTTGAGTACAGTTCTCAACAGTACCAGTGGGAGATTCTTTAAACCCCAACCATTTTCAGTGAATTAGCATCAATGGTGCTTTTGTGTACTTTTTACAATTAAGGTGTAACTTGATTCACAGTTCATATTTAGGTATTTCTAACAATGTGTGTTTTGTGCTTATGTAAATCAAGAAAAAATTCCAAATCTTTTGAAACAACATGATCAAAGAAATAACCAAGGGTATTTCTGAAAAGGATATGGAAAAGTTCTCAGACATATTTTCCTGAACTGTTATGAACGCAAAGTATACTTTATTACTTTATCAAAGTAATTATGTAGAACATGCTATATTTTTACTTTATTAATCGGAGATGATGCTTTCAAAAAGAGTACTTTGAGTAAATAAAGGCTGATAAATTTGTTCTAGCTCAGATTGGTTCTAGTTCAATCAATAGCAACTGAATCTAAAGCAATCTATTGTATTCTTGGTTAAAGCCATACACACAAAATAATCACATTTAATAGTACTGACTAGCACAAGAGTTAAATTGAGAGAAAAAGGGTGGGAGACATCTGCTATCTTGCCTGCTTTTAACTACATAGAAGAAGATACCCTCCATCAGGTTAAGCTCATCACTTCTAATTTCATCACCAGATCCACTAACTCAAGCCAAGATTGACAACCCAATCTCTCAACCTTCTGTTACATCTGATAGTAGGACTGGAGAGTAGAGTACCAAATTCCTTCCAATGCCTTCTTTTATAAAGAGTAGAAACTGAATTTCAACTCTATGGAACAAGATGCTTCCTCTGCCTCTGTGCCCTCTTCTAACTCTGCCACCTTTTGGGCATTGTTACACACACACACATACACACACACAATTGTAAATTATCAAAGGCAAGGACTATCTTTTCTTTATTAATTGTATCCCTAGTGCTTGGCACAGTTCCTGGCACATAGTAGGAACTCAATGCATGTTTGCTGAATTGGAATGAGATGGTAACACTCTAGAGTAGCATAGCTGCATCCAATCAGAAGGATTACTCTGCCTTTATAGGTAATGGCACAACAGTAATAGTGAGTATTTCCATATCTCAAGTACTATCAGACGAATTTGTTTTTGGAGAAATTCTGCTATAGAAGTATATGTAAACCATTCTTTCAACTACCATTTGGAAGTCTCCTACTGTCCTGATTGTGTGCTATCCCCAGTGTTTTAAAGCCTGAAAAAGAGAAGTTGTGTTCCTGGAAGAATAGAGGTTGCTGAGAAGGGTGTGTGTGTGTGTGTGTGTGTGTGTGTGTGTGTGTGTGTGTGTGACTGATGAGAATGGGCCTCAGACTAAGCTACATCATCTTTTGCCTGAAAATGCTTCTTGAAGGGGTTTCCCAGCTCTACTCATTTAAATATTTCAATACTTGAAGCATTTATGTTTTTATATGGATGGATATTTTGTTCAATTCCAGAAATATTCATAGACATGACAGAAATCATTACATGAATGAGATGATCCCTAAAAGGAAAATTTTGAATTTCTTTCTCTCCAGTGAAAGAAAAGTTCTTACTATTTGCAAGAAAATGTGCTTGAAGCTCAAGACAAAAATGAAAAAAAAATCTGCATTTAAGGAAGTTTGATTCTAAGTTGGGGGTGGGGTGGGGAAAGGAAGGAGATATATATGAAATGAAAATTGTGGTGAGAAAGGGAAAAGAGAATAAGTATTCTAGGGATTGCAACCCATGTGACAGAGTTTCTACAACAGAAAAGTTCATCACAAAGTACATAATTCAGATGTGGGGAACTATATATTTTTTTCCTGCCAAAAGCCTTTTAGATATTTATAACATCATTCAAGGGCCATACAAAATTATCAACTTATAGAACTTAAGCAGGGAGAGTTTGTTGTATTTAGCTTTCAGCTCACCATTATCTGTAGTTGTTTTAGCAAATTATTTAGTGGGTCTTATGAGGCCCACAGGCCAGATGTTTCACACCCTTCGAGAAGTATTTGATGACCTTTTGTGAATCTTTTATCTTTGGACTAGATTGGTCTTTGGATGATAGACATACTGTCTATTACTGGAGATGCATACAAAAACTTTCTGATTGCTAGGATATACCCAAGACTATGCTCACTGACAGAAATTTTGAGAATTATGATGTCAGTTT
>JAJPUD010013595.1:0-23038 GCA_023553655.1 Myrmecobius fasciatus
ATGATGCAATAAAAATCCCATGCAATATAAGGCCAGGAGAAAATAAACCAAAAGTTAATTGGAAATTAAATAATCTAATCTTGAAGAATGAATGGGTGAAAGAGCAAATCATAGACACAATCAATAATTTTATCCAGGAGAATGACAATAAGGAGAGAACATACCAAAATTTGTTGTATATGGCCAAAGTGGCTATAAGGGGCAATTTTATATATCTCTAGATGCTTACTTGCATAAAATAGAGAAAGAAAAAAGCAACATTCCAAATAACAGATGATAGGATAAAATATTTGGGAATCTATCTGCCAAGGAAAAGTCAGAAACTATACGAACTAAATTACAAAACACTTTCCACACAAATAAAATCAGACCTAATCAATTGGAAAAATATTAAGTGCTCATGGGTAGGCAGAGCGAACATAATAAAAATGACAATACTACCCAAACTAATCTACTTATTTAGTGCCATACCAATCAAACTCCCAAGAAATTATTTTACAGATCTAGAAAAAATAGTAGCAAAGTTCATTTGGAAGAACAAAAGGTCAAGGATTTCAAGGGGATTAATGAAAAAAAAAAAGGCAAATGAAGATGGCCTTGCTGTACCAGATCTAAAATTATATTAAAAAGCAGCGGTCATCAAAACCATTTGGTACTGGCTAAGAAATAGAGCATTCGATCAGTGGCACAGGATAGGTTATCAGGACAATCTAGGCAATAATGTTAACAATTCAGTGTTTGATAAACCCAAAGACCCCAGCTTTTGGGACTCACTATTCGGCAAAATCTGCTGGAAAAATTGGAAACTAGTGTGGAAGAAATCAGGGCTTAACCCATACCTAACACCACATACCAAGATAAGATCTAAATGGGTTCAAGATCTAGATGTAAAGAGTGATCTTGTAAGCAAGTTAGAGGAACATAATATAGTTTACCTCTCAGACCTGTGGAGATGGAATAAATTTATGTCCAAAGAAGATCTGGAACTCCTAATTGAACACCAGGTGGATAATTTTAATTATATTAAGGTAAAAAGTTTCTGTACAAATAAAACTAATGCAGACAAGATTAGGAGGGAAGCATCAAACTGGGAAATCATCTTTACATTTAATGGTTCTGATAAAGGCCTCATTTCTAAAATATATAGAGAATTGTCTCATATATATAAGAATTCAAGCCATTCTTCAATAGATAAGTGGTCAAGGGATATGAACAGACAATTTTCAGATGATGAAATTAAAACTATCTCTAGTCATATGAAAAGTTGCTCCAAATCACTATTGATCAGAGAAATGCAAATTAGGACAACTCTGAGGTGCCACTCCACACCTGTCAGATTGGCTAAAATGACAGGAAAAAATAACGATGAATGTTGGAGGGGATGTGGGAAAACTGGGACACTGATGAATTGTTGGTGGAACTGTGAATGGATCCAACCATTCTGGAGAGCAATTTGGAACTATGCTCAAAAAGTTACGAAACTGTGCATACCCTTTGCCAGCAGTGTTTCTATTGGGCTTATATCCCAAAGAAATCATAAAAGAAGGAAAGGGCCCCACATATGCAAGAATGTTTGTGGCAGCCCTTTTTTTAGTGACTAGAAACTGGAAACTTTATGGATGCCCATCAATTGGAGAGTGGCTGAATAAATTATGGTATATGAATGTTATAGAATATTATTGCTCTGTAAGAAACGACCAGCAGGATGATTTCAGAGAGGCCTGGAGAGACTTGCATGAACTGATGCTGAGTGAAACGAGCAGAACCAGGAGATCATTGTACACAGCAACAACAATATTACATGATGATCAATTCTGAGGTCCATGGCTCTCTGCAACAAAGAAATGTCTCAAACCAGTTCCAATTGTTCACTGAAAAAAATCATATACACCTAGAGAGGGGGATATGAAATATGGAACACAATGTAACATTTTCATGATCTCTATTGATGTTTGCTTGCATTGTATTGCCTTTCTCTGATTCTTTTTTTTTTTCTTGTAGATAGGATTTTTCTTGCATAACTTCTCAAGCATTTCAACATTATTAACATGTACTGGACTTCCTGCCATCTATGGGAGGGGAGGGGACTGGGGGTAAAAGTTGTAATGGAGAGCTTTGTAAAGATCAATGCTGGGGAACTACCCATACATATGTTATACAAATAAAAAGCTTTAATAAAAAAAAAGAAAGAATTCTGCCAGTAATTGACTAAGTGACCTTGGGCAAATTCCTTAAGTTCTCCAAGCTTCAGGTATAGCATTGGTGAAATAAATGTAATAATGGCTGTACAACCTATCTCTTCAGGTTGATGTGAACATCAAACTGTTATAAAAAAGAAGTATATTAATTTATTTCCTTTTTTCATAAGGTTACCAGAGAAAATGAAAGGGTAGCATAGATATTGGTATAACATTTTCCTGTGATCCTCCTGTTATATTTGTGGAGACATGTTTTTGATTTTACAATGATCTAGCGCTAGAATTGGCCCAATTTCTGAGGCGGCCTAATTTCAGAAGCCCAATTTTACAGATGAGTAAATTAGCACCAAGAGAGTTTGTGTACTTTTCCAAGGTTAGAAAAATAATATGAGAGATAGAATTAAACTGACTTCCAAGCCAGTGAGTGTTCTTTCCCTTGTAGCTAGATGAGTATCATGGATTCATAGCTGGTTAAATAGTAGTGTCAAAAATGTTAATTAGTAAATGGATATAAATTTAGAGGAAAATCTTGTTATTACAAATCCATCCTCAAATGTATACTCAATGTTGCTATGATTTGAATGAAGACAGACAACATATTGACACCACACTTGAAAGAGATTTTTCAAATATTGGGTGGCAGATTTCGGATTGTAAATTTTTCAAGCAGTTGTGACAATCAGCCAAATCTAATAGAAGGGCATTTAATAAAGACAAATGTAAAGCTCTGCATTTTGATTTAAGATATCATTGCCTATTAATAAAAGCTACAACTAGAAGGAGGGGTGAAGTTAGTAGTTGGCCACAAACTCAGTTTGAGTTGCTTAAAAAAAGAAAGCAAAACCAAAATCAAAACAAAAATATCTGTTCATATTTCTTCTATACAAAAAATTCCAGTATTTGAGAACAGATACCATGACTTATTCCTTATACTCCATCTTGGCATGTCGTTGAATTTTTTCCCTAGAATTACTTATGCAACTATGCTTGTTTTTGAGATATTCTTCAATTCTAATCCTTCTGACTATTTTCATAATTTTTTTTAGTTTTTCTTGCCACCTTAGTTAGCTGTATATACAAATTTGGATACAAAATTTTGACTATAGGAAAAGATAAAGCAAGGTTACTTTCCTTTTCTTTCATTCCAGAAATTTTAGTTATATGAATTCTTCCTAAGTTTGCCTTAGTTCTTCTGAGAAACGTATAACACTATTGACTCAGTGAGTTTGCAATTCACTAAAACTCAGAGATATTATTCAAATAAACTTCTTTCATAAGACAATCCTTCTAATCCTATTTCTGTGCAGTTATTTTCTCAAGACAAAAATGAATTATATAATGTTCTCATTCGTTTCTACTTAATATTTGTCTAATGAGATCTTTTAGATGCTGATTTTGTCATCCAGTTTGCATTTTTTTTCACTGCTTCATCATGTGTACTGATTTGCTAAATGTGCCTTCATACAAACTATATATAAAGATGTTGAACCAAAATAAAAAAAATAAAAAAAGGACTGACATCTCCTTATTAATAACTTTTCTCTGAGCCTTGTAGGTTAAAGAATTTGAAACCCATTTAACTGTAGAGTATCAATTCTTTTTAAGATATTGACAAAAATATGAGACAATTTGTCAAATATTTTGATGCAATCCAGATGCACTGTAAGTGTCTCTCAGACTTTTTGCATAGGCACTCCTTTAGAAATCTGGGGGTGGGTTAAGGTTAGTCAGACACATGTCATATTCAAGAGATATGGACAAAGGGGTCATACTTGTATGCCTGAAGCTAGGGTGGGGAGGGGGTTGGAGGTACTTAAATTTACAGATTATATCCAGACCATATTTAAACCATTTTAGATGCATCATATTTAGAAGGAACTTTAAAAGACAGTATTGTCAAAAAGGGTAACAGAATAGAATGTGATAGAACTTGAGAAAATTAAGGTGGATGAATGGATATGTCAAACAGCAATTCACAGATGCAATAATTTCATTCAAGTGAATGACAATAATAGTACAATATACAAAAACTTATTAGATTCAGTCAAGGCAGTTCTTAGGGGAAATTTTATATGTGTGCTTGCTTATATTTTTTTTTTTTTTTTTTTTTTTGCTTTTTGCTGAGGCAATTGGGGTTAAGTGACTTGCCCAGGGTCACACAGCTAGGAAGTGTCTGAGACCAGATTTGAACTCAGGTCCTCCTGACTTCAGGGCTGGTGCTCTAACCACTGCGCCACCTAGCTGCCCCATGTGCTTGCTTATATTCATAAAATAAAGAGATCAATGAATTGAGCATGCAACTAAAAACTAGAAAAAAATTAAAGCTCCCAATTAAACACAAATTAGAAATTCTGAAAATTAAAGGAGAGATTAATAAAATTGAAAGGAAGGAAAGTATTGAACAAATAAATAAAACTATGAGTTGGTTTTATGAAAAGGAAAACCAACAAGATAGAAAAAAGAAAAGCAGGAAACTATATTCAAAAATTAATAGGGTGAATTTAGCTCTCATGAAGAGACAATTAAAGCAATAATTAGAAATTATTTTGCGCAACTGTATGACAATAAAGCTGACTATCTATGTAAAATGGATAAATATTTACAGATCAACAAAAAAAGAAAATAAAGTACTTAAATAACTTTATTTTAGTAAAAGAAATTGAGCAAACCATCAATGAATTTGCTAAGAAAAATCTCCAGGAACAGATGGATTTATAAGTGAGTTCTATCAGATCTTAAATAGCAATTAATTCCAACACTATATAAACCATTTTTAAAAATAGGCAAGATAAACTGAGTGCAGTTAGATCCAAGCTTGAAACCCTGAGACTTTACTATAAAGTATTTTTATAGCATTTGATATTTTCTTTCCTTTGATTATACCAAATGCTATAAAAATACTTCAGAGTAAGAAAATCTCAGGGGGTAAACCTCAAAGAAAAGCATTACTTCATAAGTCCAAGTAGAACTCAGAGAAACAAAAATACCTTAAAGAAAAATATCATCTTTCATTAAACTCTTAAGTTCTTTGAGAGCAAGAAATGGTTTCTGTCTTTCCTTGTCTTCCCAGCACCTAGCATAGTTCATAACATGCAGTAGATGCTTAATAGATGCTTATTGACATGAAATCAAAACTTGAACACCATAATAAAAGCATATTCATATAGCTTAGCAAAGCACAAAAATTATTTATAGAAAAAGCAAAATGTCTAAATCATACTACTTGCTTCTTTTTAAAAATATGTGCTCTCCTTTGCACCCAGAAAGAGGGTTGTGGAGACTGAATATGGCTCACAACATAGTATTTTCTCTATTTTTGTTGTTGTATGCTTGCATTTTGTTTTCTTTAACATTTTTCCCATTTTGAACTGATTTTTTCTTATGCAGAATGATAACTATGGAAATATTTATAGAATTGCATATGTCTAACATATATTGAATTATTTGCCATTCAAAGGAGGGGGTAAGGGAGGAAAAGGAAAAAAAAATGGAGCTTAAGACTTTGCAATGGTGAATGTTGAAAATTATTTATGCATATATTTTGAAAACAAAAAGATTTAATAATAAACACCCAAAAATATATAATTTATTCCCAAAACTGACTTCCCCATCTATGCCTCCTTCTAAATTTAACTACTCTTCTGCTTTATGTATTTTAAAATATGCTAATTATATGCCTTTCCTTTGGCATTGCCATCATCAACCTCATCCCACAGCAACCAGAAACCAGAAGAAAAAAGAAAGAAAAAAAAAAAAAAATAAACACAGTTTAATTGTGCTTATTTCCATACATTATTCCAGGTGACATGAACATTGTTGGTACGCTTCTTTTCAATAATGAGGTGATTTAGGATATTTCCAATAGACTCGTGATAGAGCCATCTACATCCAGAGTGAGGAATGTGGATCATAACATGATAATTTCATTTGTTGTTGTTGTTGTTGTTGTTGTTTGCTTGCTTATTTTTATCTTTCTTTTTTCTTTTGATCTGAGTTTTTTTCTTGTGCAGCATGATAAAATGGAAATATGTTTAAAAGAATTGAACATGTTTAACCTATATTGGATTATTTACTACCTGAAGGAGAGAGGAAGGAGGGAGAAAATTTTGAAACAATCTTTTGCAAGGGACAATGTTGAAAACTATCTTTGCATGTATTTTGAAAAATAAAAAGCTATCATAATAAAAATGTAAGTCCTTGATCTACCATTTTTATATCCTTCATAGCTCGTGATAATATTTTCTTCTTGTTGAAAAAATAAGGCAAGATGGCAGTTGAATAATTATATCTTCTGTTTCTTATTCATTTTCTTTTTCCAGCCTTTCCATTTGTTTTATCCTTATCCTAAGGAAATTCCATTCTTAAGTAAGTTTTTAGCATGTATTCTAAGATAATTAATTCTCTGTTAGCTACTCCATTTTGCATTGTTTCTTTTTATTCACAAACTTTTGTAGTCCTTGTGACTACAGAACACTTTTTCCCTATGAGTTATGCTTTAACTTCTATTGAAGTTATATTATTTGAGATTTAACAGACACACACACCCTCCCTCCCCACTTGCACACTCTTTTTCTAAGATATTACTTCATAACATTTGACATATCCTTGTTTTACTCATAGGACCAATCTTAGGGTCTGGCCTAGGATTCTATGCTTAGTTCAAATTACACTTCTATGCAACATCACCCATATGTGCAACTATCAGTTATAGCAAATGGAGAAGTTTTGAATGCTGTGGATGAGTTCACTTAATTGGCAATATACTTTCCAGATATATCAACCTTGTTAATAAAGTTGGCACACACATTGCCAGAGCTAGCTCAGTGTCTGGGAGGGTCAAAGGGAAAAGGCGGGAGAGCATAGGTCTCTTAGACTAACTATTAAACTGAAAGTCTACAGAACAACTATGCTGACTTCACTGTTGTATACTTGTGAAATCTGGATAGTGTACCAATATCATGCCAGGAAACTGAATCTCATCTGTGTTTGGATTGTCTTAGGAAGATTCTGAAGATCACTTGGCAGGATAAGATAATATACACTAGGATTCTTTCTTGAACTAAACTGCCAAGAATTCAACTCTATTGCAAAGAATGTAAACTCCTTTGGGCTGGTTACATTGTTCAAATGCCAAATGTACATTTGCCAAAAAGACAATTTTATGGGGAGCTTACACAGGGCAAGTGCTCATGGGGTCAGAAAAGGCAATAAAAGGACATTTTCAAAATCTTTCTTAAAATTTTTAGAACTGATTGCAGGACATAGGAGAATAGGACTGCCCAGAACAGCATGCCCTCATCAGAGAAGATGCTGTGCTCTATGAGTAAAACAGAATTGAAGTAGCTCAAAAGATGTAGAAAGTTAGAGTAATCTACCCCAAACATTAATATGGAATATTTGTACCCAACCTATAGCAGAGCATTCTGAGCTTGAGTTTGTTGATTAGCCAGAGTTGACACACTGAACTTGGCTCCAACATAGTGATATTATTTTGGTCCTCTTCAAGAACAAAGAACAACAACCAACCAACTGCAGGAAGATAAGGGCAAACTGTGCTTGATCTTGAGTGTAGCAGCTATGACTAAAACCTACTTTTTGAAGGAATTATTTGACTTTATCTTTTACTATGGTTCAGGACCAGGATTCTAGTGTTTTAGATTTTCATTTTTCCTTTGCTGTGATCAAGATTACAGGATTGCCCTGTCACTGATGATTTCTTTATGCTTTTGTGCTGGGTTCTATTCAAGGTCTCCCTCTTCCTTTTCTCTAAGGATAACAGTATTTTGGGCTTCTCTCTTCTTTAAAATTAATTTCAGAACTGCTTTGCCAGTTACACTTACTCTAGATAATCTCTATGTTTATGAGTTCTAGCAGTTTATTTGTGTTTATCTGTCTGTTTGTTGTGTATGTATGTATATATTTTTGTGTAGTTTTGGACTGGGTGGAAGGAGGCAGGAATAAACATGTTTTCAACATTATGCTGTGTTTTTAAATTTTTACCTCATTTGATCCTCAAAACAATCCTAGGAAGTGCTAATGTTATTCCCATTTTATAAGGAAACTTAGGGAAACAGGAGTTAAGTGACCTAGGCAGTATCACATAGCTAGGACATATATCAGGATCGATTTGAACTCAATTTTTCCTGACTTCAGGGCCAACACTATCTGTTGTGCCACCTAGTAGTCAGGAATTTGTTAATGACCATCATAATAAGGATTTATTTCCTCCTTCCTCCTTTCTTCCATTCTCCCTTCTTCCCTCCCTCCCTCCTTTCTTTCCTTTCTTTCTTTCTCCCTCCCTTCCTTCTTTTCTTCCTTCCTTCCCTCCTCTCCTCTTTCCTTCCCTTCTTTCTTCCTTCTTTTTCACTACTCCCTTTTTAACTCCCCCCCTCTTTCCCTTTCTTTTTTCTTTTGATTAAAAATTTTGAGCTTTATTTGTGGTAGAAAATATAGATATCTCTGGATTCTAACATGGCTCCATTTTCTCATAATCCCCTAGTGACTTGCCGTGTTAGTAGATTTACTAAAGCATAGTTTATTTGTTTAAGCACATAGTTTAAGCACATAGTTTATTTGATCATTATCAAATTACTTTCCCAAAATTCAAAAATCCTGTGGAAATTAACTACATATGAGCTCATTTTAAAGTAGAACAATTCCAAGGACTTTTTGCTTTCTTTGTTTTTAACACTGAAATAATATTCTGAGATTGAAATCTGATGCACTCCATTTACATGTATAGCTCAGGATCACAAAGCAATTTTCAGCTTGAATTCTACAAAAGTGAACATCAAAAGTCATTTTAAACTATTATATATTTCCAACTGGGTGAAATGTTTTTTTTCCTGCTGTCTCACTTCAAATATTCATCTACTTTGTGAATAAGGAGCTTTCTGCTATTAAAGGAGAAATATAACTCCTCAAAAAGAAAAATGTATCTCATAAAATAAAATAAAATAATGGCTCATCCATTCCTCCCACTTCTTTATTTTCCCTCCCTTCTTTTTTTCTCTCCCTTTCCTTTTCTCTCTCAACCCTCCTCTATCTCTGCCTCTTTCAAAATCAATTTTGATCCTTTATCACAACTTTGAATTTTGTGATGACCAAGTGACAAAGTAGCATAAAGGAAGTTTGCCAGAATCTCTAAGCTATTGCCTAGAAGTAAAACTAAAAGTAGATAAATTTCAAACATAGTTTTCAGGTACTTTTAAAAGGATGATCTATTTATTTATTTGAATCTATGTGATTATAACGTTATCATGTAATTATACATGCATATTCATGTGAGTGACTGTGTGTGTGTGTGTGTGTGTGTGTGTGTGTGTGTTGACTGGGTATTGCTTCCCAGGCACCCTTCTCCATAAGCACATGGAATTGACTGTGCTTCTTAAAAGGCTTTCACAAGCTCTGATGTTTTCTATAAAGTTTGAAAGGCTTTGAGCATATACCCAGGGACAGATTTTGTCTCCTTTGTGAGCAAAAGATTTACTACATTCTGAAAAGTTATTAATAAAAGGACAAATCAACAACTGATAGACTCTTGATCAATTGAGGAAAGGGGGCAAACAAAAGAGCATCAATTCTACAATGATGACAGAGGGACATAGAAGGGGATAGAAATTCTAAAAAGCAGATGCTATAAATAACATAATAACTAATATTATAGATATGAGATTTTTATCTTACAGCATTTATGTTCATTCTTCTGGAGAAAAATTACATCCATATCACCATTCTTGTGGTAAATTAAAACAGAAGGAAAAAAGCCAACTAAATGGAAGATTGACTCATAGATTCTCATTAAAGAGAGAAATTAGGGCAAAAATAACAACTGAAATTCATACAGTGGTTTACAATCTGAAAAGAGAGAAGGCATTGTATAGAATATAGAACTCTAAGTTTGGAAGTGAGAAGATAGTGGCCAGACCTTTATTATAACCTAAAAATATCATCACATTCTAATTTAAAAAGAAGCTTATGATTTTCTATAGGCCACTGCTCTTGGAAGAAATAGCAGAAAGTTAGCTGCAACTTTGTTTTACAATGGTACTTTAGCATATTATAACTTCACCTTCCATTATTGGACCTAGCTTCTACAATGAGGATCACAGTGCCATACTCCCCCCTCCCCGCCCATATAGGTGCAGTTGTCAATAGGTTAAGTTCTTGTCCAGGGACCTATTAGATAGCTATGGAAAGGTCTATGGGCCAGCCAGAAATATCAGGGAAAATAACCCCTTAACGAGTTCAGATGCTAAGAAGTATATATAAAACTATGCAGATCCATTCAATGCTAAGCTTTATTAATCAATAGAGGAGTGGGAGAGAATAAAATGATAAGAGAAGGAGAAGGAAAAAAAAAGGAAAAGGGATTAGATACAAATTAACACAGAATGAAACTCACATACAGTTGGTACTCCAGTGGAGAACTCAGAGATATGTGTCCAACCATCTGGGAAGGCATGCTTCTGCTGCAATGGGATGTGTATTATTGATGGTAGTATATTTACACCTTAATTTTATTGGCTGCCCAGAAATGGCTATTTTGAATGTCAGGATTTAGGGCATTCAGGGAATTTTGGGGGTACACAGGGAGAAAAACTACTATTGGAAATACATTAGTTTGGGGTATTAAGCTGTACCAGTCTTAAAACATTATTGTGAGTATTTTTCATTGCCTAGATTCCATAAATTGCACTTTCTCTTAATTGGAAATTTTTGGTGAGCTTGAGAACAGGCTAATTTTATAACAAACTTATTTTGTTTTCTGATGTAATTTATTACAAGAATGGCAATATAGATCTACTTTAGATTCTCCAAGATCATGTGAACTTGGTTATTAGAGAATGATCTCATATTTAAAGTAAGATTTGTTATGTTATTTATAGCATCAGAATTTTAGACTATCTTTTTCTGTGTAACTCAGCAGTAGATGACCCTTATGAGACTGAATAGCTGGATCCCAGCATATGGTAGCAGAGTGCAACTTCCTGACAATGAGATCAGTAGAGATATCCAATGGTGACACTTTAATAGGAAGTAGAAACCCTGTATTCAGAAAATACAATGTAATGCCTTGTAGAGAAGAGAGTAGAATGGCATTACTAGAGTACACTGAGAACTCTAAAGTATTTAATATGACACTTGAAATGGTAACACACAAGTTCAATATCTTGACAAGAATACTGATCATTTATATGTCCTGACACACATGTTTTCTAGTCAAACGTGTTCTCTATGTGTGTTCTGGCAGCTCATGTTCTGAGCATATGTGCCTTTTTCTATTAGTTTGTATGGTAAACTGTAAGAGATATAATTTGCTGTGGATGATGGAATTTTTTCTTATTATTCAACTTCATAAGATTAAAATTTTTGTACTTTAGTTGGGCAGTAAAAGCATATCCATTGGCAAGAAAGTTATGGTTCTCAGTGGGAGCTAATCCACAGAATCCCTTAAACTTGTACTTGAGGTAAATTTCAGTGAGCTCACATCATGGTAGCTGTATAGGTTGGGTTTAACAACTTATAATAGAATTACTTTCTTCAAAGCACCTTGTAAAATTGCTTTTTGAACAACTTTGATGTAAGGAAGCAATAATTTGTAGAAAAATATGATACTGAATTTACAAGCAGGAGGCCTAGTTTCTGATCCCATCTGGCTAGCTCATGTGGATAACAGGAAAATTACTTAACCACTCAAGAATCAGTTTCTTTATCAGAAAAAAATAAGGATAGTAATTTGTTATGCTACTTATTTCACAAAGTTGCATTGAGAATAGTGCTTTTCAAATCTTAAAGCATAATATAAATTTTAATTTTTGTCATTAATTTAACCAATACTTTTCAAGTACTTAGCATTTTCAAAGCATCTTTCTGACACTGTAGTATATACAAACAACTAAGACACAAACTCTGCCCTCATGTAACTCCATTGGACTTAGTATCAGAATCATTTGGGAGATTTGTACCTTTAGTGATTATGTGCATGTCATCGCCAAATTACATTTTTAAAAAATATTTAATATCTTCATAAAATGGAAATAATTACATTTATATAAAAATATTGTCATGTATACTAAATGAGTTTATATTTATAAAACATTTCACATACATTAAATCACTGTATTAATATGAAATATTATTATAATTAAGCCTAGAAGAACATGATCTTTCAACAGAGGAGTTGGCAGATAGTAATGCATTTGCTTGAATTTTTCATATTATGAAAAGTCACTTTTAAACAAAGGATTTGGTATCCACAGCATTGTTGATTATGACCCTCTACTCATTTTTCCTGATTTCCATGGTCTATATATATATATATATATATATATATATATATATATATATAATACTTAGAATTTTGAGATCAGGGACAATCTTTTAGTTTTCTTTATTTGGTAAGTGCATAGTGCCTGGAACTTCAAAGCTATGATATCTGGTTACTGGCTAATTTTTTTCTTCCTATTGTTGCTATTGGGAAAAGCAAGAACCACATATCAGATATCTGATATGCAATAGAGGGTTATCAGAGTCAGTTCCTGGACCAGAAGGACTTCATAGAAGAATTAGATAAACTAGTCAGTGCTGAAAGTTTTTGACCATTTTATTTGCTGTGTTTATAAGAAAGGCCATAAGTTTCAATTGGAGATATCCAAAAAAGGAGAAGGTAAAAACAAAGAACCAATATGCGCACAAGATCTTCTCTATACACAGTGATCAATATCACCTTGATCCTCATGCAAATGTAACATGGAAACAAGGTTGTTCTGATCTCGTTTTATAAAGGCCAGATATCCACTCTGAGTAGCTTGAGAAGTATCTTTTCTTTCATTTGCTTAAGACCTCACCAACTGTGTTACTTCAATTTTAGGTGCCTACTGACTAGTACCCTAATTCTATCAATTACTACTTAACACTTAATTAACCTTAGCAGGAAATTTACTTCGAAGATATTAAAAAATAAACATGGACATATTTCTCTATCTCAGGGTGTTAATCCCTTATATAACACTAAGGTTTTGCAAGAAGAATTAACCTCATAGTTAATCTCAGTTTCTTTAATAAAACACTATTTCTAAAGCATGTAACATAGTGTTGGCATATATTAAGTACTTAATAAATGCCTTCCTTCCTTTGTCCTTTCTTTCTTCCTTCTTTTCTTTTTTTTTCTTGCTTCCTTCCAATAGCCCCATCAAGTTAAATTCCCAAACCTATCTGAGATAGTTTGCCCAGAATTTTACTTTCCAGGGCTTCATTACTAGAGTGATTGTAATACTTTGAATTCTTGGACTTCTTGATCCCCATGGCTTTAGATTCTGGGTTAGAGAGCCCACTTTCCTCACTAAGTATGGAAATGGATGAAAGAAAACACTTGTACTCCAATTCCCTTTTCTAGGGTGATGTGGTCTAAAAGGAATGGGTAAAGAGATAGCTTTAAGGTCCTTCTCTCTTATTGCATGGTATCAGTGAATGAATCCATCAGACAGGGGTGATAAGAAAGCTATTTGAAGTTCTGAGTCAAGTGTTTTATTTTTTTTAAACAGAAATTAGTGCTGCAACATAGCCAATGGGGGGAAAAAGCTGTATCAAACTATGTGGTAGAGAAGAGGTAAAGGGAATAAGCATTTATTAAGTATCAATTACATGCCAGGTATTGCGCTAAGTTCTTTACAAATATCTTATTTCATATTCCATTAATATAGAATCTATACATGCTCCAGTCCATCATTATCCTAGAAGCAAGTCCTCTAGATTCTTTCATGCTTCCTTAGGTGATGTTAAACATTTGTTATATGCCAGGCTAAGTTTTCCTTAAAAAAGAAATAAAGCCATCTATGCAATTTGTCAGAGAACACTAGAGGTTCAAATTAACATAACTTTCTGCCCAAACAAAAAGAAAAAATTCTCCTTGTTCTTTTCCTTTCCATCTCCCTCTCTCTTCCCTTTCCTCTCCCCTGCTCTTCTCCTTCCCCCCCTTTTCTTTCTCTCTTCCTCTCCCTCTCCCTCTCCCTCCCTCTCTCTCTTTCATGCTTGGACAACAGGATTCAATAGGTAACTCAGGCTAGAAAACTTTGCTCAACTAGATCAACCTATGATGTCTTTCATGAATTTTCTTCTACAATTTGGAACTATGCTCAAAAAATTTCTAAAACTGTGCCTAATTTTTGACTCAGAAATGCCATTATTAAGTCTATATTCCAAAGAAATAAAAAATGTTAGGTGTGTGTAGAGATTATCTATATTTTTAATAGCAGCACTTTTTGTAGTGGGAAAGAATCAGAAATTGAGAGGATATCCATCAATTGGGGAATGGCTGAACAATTTCTGGTATATGATGGTGATGGAATGTTACTATGGTATAAAATATTGTTGGCGCTAATTAAAAGTACAAGGCACAAAGGAGGTTTGTATCAGTAAAGAAAAGTGGAAATGACTGGGGAATTGGCAGATTGTGGAACCAAGGATAATTAAAAAAGAAACAACAATAACAACAACAACAATAATAATAATAGGACTTTCTGTGCTACAACTTCTTTGTTATTAACCTACACAGTAGTTTCTTTTTATCTTGTATGTACATAGTTGTTTGCATACTAATTCAGGATTAGCACACCAAGGGAAAGATATTGCAAGCAGCTAGAAAAAAACAATTCAAATACCAAGGAATTGTAATAAGAATCACACAAGATCTCTCAGCTTCCACATTAAAGGATCGCAGGGCCTGGAATCAGATATTCTGAAAGGCAAAGGAACTTAGATTACAGCCAAGAAAGAATAAGTTATCCAGCTAGAATGAGCATTATCTTCCAAAGAAGAAGATGGTCATTCAATGATACAGGAAAATTTCACCTATTTCTAATGAAAACACCAGATCAGAATGAGAAATTTGACCTCCAAACACAGAACTCAAGAGCAGCATAAAAAGGTAAAAAGGAAATAACTCTTGAGAAATATATTTCTACTATGGATATACTCAAAGGCTGTTGATTTTACTTTGATAAAATGGAAAAGAAACTAGAGATAGAAGGGTGATCATATTGGAAAAAGAAGAGAAAGGAGGTAAAATAAAGTAAAAAAAAAGGAGGTAAAAATAAGGTGAAATCTCATGAAGAGGCAAAGAAAATCTAATATAATTGAGGGAAAGAAGGGAGGGAGATGAGCATTGTGTGAATCTTACTCTCATTAGATTGGGCTCTAAAAGAGTATATCAGACACATTTGGGTAAATAAGATGACAGGAAATACAGATTTAGTTATTTTAAGTATGAATGTGAATGGGATGAACTCTCCCATAAAATGGAAGTGGATAGCAGACTGGAATCCAAGCCAGAATCCTGCAATATGTTCTTTACAATAAAGACATCTAAAACATAGAGATACATACAAAATGAAGGTAAAATGCTGGAGCAGAATCTTTTATGCTTCAGATGAACAAAAAATAGCAGGGGTAGCAATCCTGATATCAGGATCTAGTAAAACCAAAGATGATCTAATAAAAAGAGATAAAGAAGGAAACTGTATTTTACTAAAGGGTACCATAGAAAATGAAGTGATATCAATACTAAATATATATGCACGAACTGGTAAAGCATCCAAATTCATAGAGGAGAAACTAACAGAGATGCAAGAAGAAATAGACAGCAAAACTATACTAGTGGGGGATCTCAACCTTGCAATCTCAGAGTTAGTTAAATAAAACTACAAAATGAATAAGAAAGAAGTTAGGGAGGTAAACAAAATGTTAGAAAAGTTAGGTATGATAGCTCTTTGGAGGAAATTGAATGGACATAGAAGTGAGTTTGCTTTTTTCTCAGGGGTTCATGGAACTTATACAAAAATTGACCATGTGTTAGGGCATAAAAACCTCAAAATCAAATCAGAAAGGCAGAAATAGTAAATGCATCCTTTTCAGATCATGATGCAATAAAATCACATGAAATAGAAGGCCAGGAGAAAATAGAAGAAAAGTTAATTGGAAATTAAATAATCTTATCCTAAAGACTGAATGGATGAAAGAGCAAATCATAGAAGCAATCAATAATTTCATCCAAGAGAATGACAATAATGAGACAACATACCAGAATTTGTGGGATACAGCCAAAGCAGTTATAAGGAGTAATTTTATATCTCTAGATGCTCACTTGCATAAAATAGAGAAAGAGAAGATGAATGAATTAGGCTTACAATTAAAAAAGCTAGAAAAAGACCAAATTAAAAAGCCTCAATTAAACAACAAATTGGAAATTATGAAAATAAAAAGGGAGATTAATAAAATTGAAAATAAAACTATTGAATTAATAAATAAAACTAAGAGTTGGTTTTATGAAAAAAAACAACAAAATAGATAAGCCTTTAGTTAATTTAATAAGAAAAAGGAAAGAGGAAAATCAAATTGTTAGTCTCAAGAATGGTAAGGGAGAATTTTGTTCCAATGAAGAGGAAATTAGAGTAATAATTAGGAGTTACTTTGCCCAACTTTATGCTAGTAAATTTGATAATGTAAATGAAATGGAGGAATATCTACAAAAATGTAGATTGTCCAAGGTTAACAGAAGAGGAAATAAATTATTTAAATAGCCCTATTTTAGAAAAATAAATAGAACAAGCTATTAATCAATTCCATAAGAAAAAAATCTC
The DNA here is from genome assembly GCA_023553655.1 of Myrmecobius fasciatus. Taxonomy (NCBI): domain Eukaryota; kingdom Metazoa; phylum Chordata; class Mammalia; order Dasyuromorphia; family Myrmecobiidae; genus Myrmecobius; species Myrmecobius fasciatus. The sequence goes on from JAJPUD010013595.1 coordinate 16,838, forward strand.
CAGGGACAGGTGGATTTACAATTGAATTCTACCAAACATTCAAAGAACAAGTAATTCCAATACTGTATAAGCTATTTGAAAAAATAGGGAAAGAATGTGTATTACCAAATTCCTTCTATGATACAGATATGGTGCTGATAGCTAAACTAGGTAGGGTGAAAATAGAGAAAGAGTATTATAGACCAATTTCCCTAATGAATATTGATGCAAAATTTTTAAGTAATATGTTAGCAATGAGATTAGAGAACGTCATCCCCAGGACAATACACTATATCCAAGTAGGATTTGTACCAGGAATGCATGGCTGGTACAATATTAGGAAAACTATCAGCATAATCAATTATATTAATGGCTAAACTATAAAAAATCATATAATTATCTCAATAGATGCAGAAAAATCATTTGAACAAATCCAATACTCATTCCTATTAAAAACACTAGAGATTATAGGAATAAATGGGCTTTTCCTTAAAATGATTAGTAGCATCTACTTAAAACCATCAGCAAGTATCATATGTAACGGAGACAAATTAAAACCATTCCCCATAAGCTCAGGAGTGAAACAAAGCTGCCCACTGTCACCATTACTATTTAATATTTCATTAGAAATGTTAGCTTTGACAGCAAGAGAATAAAAAAAAAGATTAAAGGAATTAGAGTAGATAATGAGGAAACCAAATTACACTCTTTGCAGATGACATGATGGTATACTTAGAGAAACCTAGAGACTCAACTAAAAAATTACTAGAAAAAATTGACAACTTTAGCAAAGTTGCAGAATACAAAATAAATCCACATTTATCATCAGCATTTTTATATATTACCAATAAATTTCAGCAGCAAGCGATACAAAAAAATTACATTCAAAATAACTGTTGATAGTATAAAATATTTAGGAATCTAGCTGCCAAGGAAAAGTCAGAAACTATAAATTCTTATAAATTTGAGTCAATTATCTAGATATTTTACAAATGAGGTCTTTATCAGTACCTTTGAATGTAAATGTTTTCCCAGTTTATTGCTTCCCTTCTAATCTTGTGTGCATTGGCTTTGTTTGTACAAAAACTTCTTAACTTAATATAATCAAAATTATTCATTTTGTATTAAATAATGTACTGGAGTTCTTCTTTGGTCACAAATTCCTTCATTCTCTACAGATTTGAGATGTGAACTGTCCTTCGTTCTACTAATATCACTTGTTCTTATATAATATCACTCTTTATGTCTAAATCATGAACCCATTTTGACCTTATCTTGGTATAGGGTGTCAGGTGTGGGTCAATGCCCATTTTCTGCTACACTGATGTCCTTTTTTCCTAACAGTTTTTGTCAAATAGTGAGTTCTTATCCCAAAAGCTGGGGTCTTTGGGTTTGTCAAACTCTAAATTAGTATAGTCATTGACTATTTTGTCCTGTGAACCTAACGTATTACACTGCTTGATTACTGCATTTGTTAGCCATTAACAGATGGTTTTGATGACTGCTGCTTTATAATATAGTTTTAGTTCTGGTACATGTAGGGCAACTTCATTTACATTTTTATTAATTTCCTTGAAATTCTTGACCTTTTTTTTCCTTTGGATGAACTCTGTTGTTATTTTTCTAGCTCTGTAAATTATTTTTTAATTAATTAATTAATCCACTACATGTTAATTATGTTAAAATATTTGACAAATAGAATATATGTATACATATTTCCACACATTTTTGTGCAAGAAAAATCGTATCTACAAGAAAGAAAAATCAGATAAAGGAAACATAATGCAAGCAAACATCATTAGAAAGCATGAAAATGTTCTGTTATGATGCACATTTCACATCCCTCTCTCTGAGTGTATATGGCTTTCTTCAGTGAACAATTGGAAGTGGTTTGAAATATTTCATTATTAAAGAGAGCCATGTCCATCAGAATTGATCATCATGTAGTATTATTCTTGCCATGTATCTCCTGGTTCTGCTCATTTCACTCAGCATAAGTTCATGTAAGTCTCTCCAGGCCTTTCTGAAATCGTCCTGCTGGTTATTTCTTACAGAACAATAATATTCCATAATATTCATATACCATAATTTATTCAGCCACTCTCCAATTGATAGGTATCCATTCAGTTTCCAGTTTCTAGCCACTACAAAAAGGGCTGTCACAAACATTCTTGCACATGTGGAGGCCTTTCCTTCCTTTATGATTTATTTGGGATATTAGCCCAATAAAAATGCTGCTGGGTCAAAGGGTATGTACAGTTTGATAACTTTTTGAGCATAGCTCCAAATTGTTCTCCAGAATGGCTGGATCTGTTCACAGCTCCATCAACAATGCATCAGTCTCCCAGCCTTCCTACATCCCCTCCAACATCCATCATTAACTTTTCCTGTCATTTTAGCCAATATGACAGGTCTGCAGTGGTACCTCAGTGTTGTGTTAATTTGCTTTTCTCTGATCAATAGTGATTTGGAGCACCTTTTCATATGACTACAAATAGTTTTAATTTCATCATCTGAAAATTGTCTGTTCATATCCTTTGACCATTTATCGATTGGAGAATGGCTTGAATTCTTATATATATGAGACAATTCTCTATATATTTTAGAGATGAGACCTTTATCACAACCCTTAAATGTAAAGATGATTTCCCAATTTATTGGTTCCCTCCTAATCTTGAATGCATTGGTTTTGTTTGTACAAAAACTTTTTAACTTAATATAGTCAAAGTTATCTATCTGGTGTTCAATTAAGAGTTCCAGTTCTTCTTTGAATATAAATTTATTCCATTTCTTTAAGTCTGAGAGGTAAACTATACCACGTTCCTCTAATTAACTTATCATATCACTCTTTATATCCAGATCATGAACCCATTTAGATCTGATCTTGGTATGTGGTGTTAGATGCGGGTCAAGCTTTAATTTCTTCCACACTAGTTTCCAATTTTCCCAGCAGTTTTTTGTCAAATAATGAATACTTATCCCAGAAGCTGTGGTCTTTGGGTTTACCAAAGAATGAATTGCTATAGTTATTGCCTAGTTTATCCTGTGATTCTATCCTATGACACTGATCGACTACTCTATTTCTTAGCCAGTATCAAATTGTTTTGATGACTACTACTTTATAAAATAGTTTTAGATCTGGTACAGCAAGTCCACCATCATCAGCCTTTTTTCTTCATTAATTCTCTCAAAATTCGACCTTTTGTTCTTCCAAATGAATTTTGCTACTATTTTTCTAGATCTGTAAATTAATTTCTTGGGCATTTGATTGGTATGTTTCTGAATAAGTAGATTAATTCCAATTGATTGGATCTGACTTTGTGTGGAAAGTGTTTTGTAATTGCGTTCATATAGTTTCTGATTTTGACCTGGCATGTAGACTCTTAAATATTTTATATTATCTATAGTTATTTTAAATTGAATTTCTCTTCATATCTCTTGTTGCTGGAATTTGTTGGTAATATATAAAAATTCTGATGATTTTCTCTATTGTCTTTTTATTGTACTGAACCTTTGATGACTCAATTTAGCTCTACTTTGTCCTTTTCTGTTGACTCCATCTTTTTTTTTTATATAAAAAATGTTTCATCAGTTCTTAGCCTTGCATTGCCCCTATCATCCAGCATCTTGCCTCCTATACCGCTGAATGCTTTAATGAGCATAATTAGAGAGAATCATGCAACCATAATAATGGTGTCAACTACAAATTTATGATACACAGTCTTACCTGGAAACTAATTTCCCTCATTAACTCATCATCCCACCTTCCACAATAGTTCATCCAAAACTATTCATCCTTCCTCAAACCTCCAGTAACTCCCTGTTCCTTCTGACATTCCCTTGTCCATGTAAGGCTTGCTGATAATTTTATATAGATACTGTTTATTATTTTAAGGAAGAATCCATTTTCTATGTTTCTTGGTGTTTTGACAGTAATGGCTGGTATTTTTAAAATTAAATTATATATATATATATATTATTTGTAAAACATATGTATGGCTAATTCTTCAACATTAACCCTTACAAAGCTTCCTGTTACAGATTTTTCCCCCAACTCCCCACCCCTCCCCTCGATGGCAGGATATCCACTACGTGTTGGCTCTCTTCAACAAAGAAATGTTTCAAACCACTTCCAGTTGTTCAGTGAAGAATGGCTGTTATTTTTATAAAGGTTTTTCAGCATCTATTGAGATAATTATTTGATTTCTGAGAATTTTGTTATTAACATGATTCATAAGACTAATGGTTTTCTTAATACTGAAATAGCTCTGTATAAAGCTGACATAGTCATAGTGTCTTATCCTGGTCATAAACTGCTGAGATCACTTTTCTTATATGTTCTTTAATTATTTAACATCAACATTCACTAAAGAGATTTATATGTAATTTTTAAAATTTGTTCAGACTTTTCTTGGTTTAGGTATTGGCAACATATTTCTGTCATAAAAAGAATCTAGTAGAATTTCTTCCCCTATTTTTGCAAATAATTTATATAGCATTGTTATTATTTTTTAATTTTTTTTTAAATTCACTTGTAAATCCACCTGGCACTGGAGATTTTTTATTAGGTAGTTCATAGCTCCTTCAATTTTTTTTTCTAAAATGGAGTTTATTGGGGGAGGATTCTGGGAAAATGGAAAAATACCTCAGTAAATGTCAAGCTGTCCAGATATCCCCTACACATAGAACACATTTGTGTCTCATAGTGAACAAGGATGAACATGGACTGGTGAAAAATTAAAAAAGATTTGGGGCAAAACAGGAGTCCCTACTGATACAGCCTGGGAAGATCCAAAGAGGGATCTCAAGCCGTGATTAATCTGTGTAAACTACAAGCTAGTTATAGAAAAACATCAAGTGGGAAGCCCTGGCACCAGCTGAGTGTTACTGGAGCCTCAGAAGGAACCACAGAAACTTTTACCTTCCAGACAGTATGTGGAGTCAGAGTATTAGTATAGGAAGACTGAATGAATGTTTGCTGATTAGAAATACCAGGGCCAACTGTGCTGCTGAGATGTAGCCCTGGGCAAGAAGAATCCAGCACGCAGTGAGTGCAAAGGCAACTAGGCAAAGATGCTGCTGGCTGCAAGCAATTGCAAAAGGGTCAAGCTCTTGGTTAAAGTTAAGGCAAGGCACTGCCCCCCCCACCCCATGATTAGAGTTGTTTACACTAATACCTTTTATTTAAAAAAAAATAAATTGTCAAAGAAGAAATAATCCAAATATAGAAACTTGTTGTGGGGACAGGGAAGACTAGGGTTCATTTTCAGAGAACACTGAAGTAAAAGAAAAAAAAGTTTCCATCCTAAGGAGTAATACAAAATGTCTTCCTGTCCAGAGAGAATTTATAGAAGAACTCAAAAAAGAATTTAAAAATAAAATGAGAGATATTGAGAAAAAAATAAAAAATAAAAATTATCCAAGAAAAACTAGATTATGATAAAAATTAACAAACTAGAAAAAGAGAGACAGACTCCTAAAGATGAAAACAATTCTTTGAAAATTAGAATTGGGCAAGGGGAAGCCAGTGAAAATATGAGAGACCAAGAAAAAACATTATATAGAATGAAAAAGTAGAACAGAATATGAAATATCTTATAAGAAAAACTAGTTACTAATTATGACTGTGACTGTGATTTGGAGAAAATTTCCCCAAAATGGATTGTGATAACAGGGTGAACTAAAAATCAGCATTCTATAACTGTGTTGTTTACAAGAAATAGCTTTGAATTAGAATCATACAGACAGAATAAATGCAAAACACTGTACCAGAATATATTATGATTCTACTGAAGTGAAAAATTGCAGAACTAGCAATCTTTATCTCAGAAAAAGCAAAAGAAAAATTGCATCTAACAAAAAAAAGATAAGAAAGGAAATTACATCTTGCTAAAAGATATCCTAGATTATGAAGCAATATTAGGACTAAACATGTATTTATTAAGTGGTATAGCATTGAAATTCTTAGAAAATAAAGTGAGTTACAGGAGGAAATAGGTAGTAAAACTATATTATTGGGGGACATCAATATACTCCTCTCAGAGTTAGCTAAATTTAACCATAACCTAAACAAGAAAGAAGTTAAAGTGGTGAATAGGATATTAGGAAAGTTAAATAGGGTAGACATCTGAAGAAAAAGTGAATGGATATAGAAAGAACTAGCTCATCTTTTTTCAGCAGTACATGACAATTGCACAAAATGGCCACATATTAGGACATTAA
>JAJPUD010013595.1:23138-36186 GCA_023553655.1 Myrmecobius fasciatus
TAAAAGAAGGAAAGGGCCCCACATGTGCAAGAATGTTTGTAGCAGCCCTTTGTGTAGTGGCTAGAAACTGGAAACTGAATAGATGCCCATCAATTGGAGAGTGGCTGAATAAATTGTGGTATATGAATGTTATGGAATATTATTGTTCTGTAAGAAACGACCAGCAGGACAATTTCAGAGAGGTCTGGAGAGACTTGCATGAACTGATGCTGAGTGAAACGAGTAGAACCAGGAGATCATTATATACGGCAACAACAATACTATATGATGATCAATTCTGATGGACATGGCTCACTTCAACAATGAAATGTTTCAAACTAGTTCCAATTGTTCAGTAAAGAAGGCCATATCATCCAGAGAGAGGGTCATGAGATATGGACACTACAACATTTTCATGCTCTATATTGATGATTGCTTGCATTGGGTTTCCTTTATCAGATACTTTTTGTTCATGTAGATATGATTGCTCTAGCACAGCAAAATAAGTATGGAAACATGCAAACATATATTCGACTTGTCAAATATTTTAATATAATTAACACATAGGGGATTTCCTGCCATCTAGAGGAGTGGAGGGGAATAGGGGGAAAAATTGTAACGGAAAGCTTTGTAATAGTGTTGAAAAACTACCCGTGCATATGTTATGCAAATAAAAAGCTTTAATAAAAAAAAAAAAACTAATTGTAAACTAAATCATCTAAACTTAAAGAATTATGGGGGCCAAACAACAAATCATAAAAATCATCAATAGTTTCACATAAGAGAATTACAATAATGAGAAAACATATCAAACTTATGGGATGCAGCCAGCGAAATTTTGATGAAAATTTTTATGCTTACATGAGTAAAAAAGTAGATCAAGGAATTAGGTATGCAACTAAAAAAAAGCTATAAAAATCGAAATTCTGAAAATAAAAAAGACAATGGAATTGAAAGCAATGTTATTGAGCAAAAAAATAAAGAGCTAATTTTATGAGAAAACCAAAAAAAGATATTTCTTTTATTAATTTGATTTCCAAAAAGAAATAAAACATGAATTACCAGTATCAAAAATAAGAAGGGTGAATTCAGCAACATTGAAGGAGAAGTTAAAGTAATTATTAGGAGTTATTTTGCCTGTTTCCCAGCAAATCTGACAATGTAAGCAAAATGGATAAATATTTGCAAAATATATATTGCTAAAAACAACAAAAGAGGAAAAAATATTTAAATGACCCTATTTTAGGAAAAGAAATTGAACAAGCTGTACATAAACTCTCTAAGGAAAAATCCAAGGAATAGATGAAAATACAAGTGGATTACAACAGACTTTTAAACAGCAATTAATTCTGATATTAAATAAATTATTTTCAAAAATAAAAAAAGAAGGAATTCTACCAAAAATATTTATGGCACAAATATAGGGCTGATAACCTAAGTTGGGAAGAACGAAGTTAGAAAAAAAATCAAATTATAGACCAATTTCCTTAAGGAATGCTTATGCAAATATTTTATATAAAATATTAGTAAAGATATTACAGCAATTTATCTCCAGGATATCATGCTATGATTTAATGGGATTTATGGTAGGAATGCAGGGCAGATAAGGAAAACTATCAGCATAACAATGGATCCACTTCCCTTAATCTAAAGACTTTTTGTATCTCACCTTATCCTATCATAGCCTTTCTCTCCTTCTGTATGCTTTTTCCCATTAATCTACATATTTTGTCCCACTGACATAAATCTGTACATCTTTTTATATCCCATCTTATCCTATTCCCTTCTTCCTTCTTTCTTTATAAATTTTGGGGAGTTCTATACCCTTCATGGTATATGTATAAATGTATATATGTTTCCCCATTTAACCTCTGGATATGAGTAGCTTTTCAGAACTATGAGCCCTTCTGGCCCCTCTAATATCTCTATGCTATTCTTCCTTTACACCTCATTCCATAGAATAATTACTATTTTTACCTTTTTCCTAGACAGTTATGATTTTTAGAGGTAAATCATATCCAACTCTCACTGAATCTTTCTTTTGAGCTACTCATTTAACTAATGTTAATCTTAAACAATGGTATATATTCCCATGTAAAAACAGAAATAATGTGTCCTTTTTCAGTCCCTTAAAATTAGTCTTTTCTGGTTGCCCTTGTATGTTAAGTTTTCCATTAAATTTGGATTTGGTTTAGACAAAATTCTGAAAATCTGAACGTTTGTTAAATGCCCACTTGTTTTTTCATTAAATATTATAGTTAATTTTGATGAATATGATATTTTTGCAATAGACCTAGTTCTTTTGATTGTTGATATATATTATTCCAGGACCTGCAATCTTTTATTGTAGCTGCTGATAAATTGTCTACAATTCTAAGTGTAACTCCAGTATATTTGAATTTTTGCTTCATTGTTTGTAGTTCATTGTTTTATAATCACCACATTTCTTTTCCTCTGCATTAAAGAGCATTTGCAGCATTAATATAAATCTGAATTTAATTTACACAATTTTAGCAAATGTTAAATTTAAAGGACAAAATGTCCTCCTAAAACAAATTCTTGCAATAAATAAGTATTCTCCTAATACACTGAAAATATGTAAAATATAGTTATCTCACTGTGTTACAACACTATGATGAGCATAAGAAGAGATATATTTCCTTTCTCATCTTTTAACTAAAAAGGCAAAGTTAAAGGAAGAAATGTAAATGATCTAATAAGTGAAAGAAGGCAATATACTGGTCTTTCTAGGAAGAGGAAAAAAAACAGTGGTGATTTGGTAGTAGGAAGAAGGCTTTGCTAATATTCATAAATCTATTTAGCAAGTGTTTATTAAATGTCTGGCATGTATTAGACTAAATGCATTATTTATCATATTAGAATAATATAATATTCCAATAGTATATATTAGAATAAATGATTATTGATTGATAACTACTTTAAGACAATGTTTGTAATCACTGACCTCCAAGAACTTTGCACAGTCATTGCCACTTATCAAGGCAAGGATGAAAAAACTAACAAATAGTAGGAATCAAAAATCACCAGTGTCATCAATAATTACAATATTTTTTATAACTACAATATTTATTTATTTATTTATTTCACCTTTGGGTTGGTTCTGATCAATATGGATATTTTTTCATGTATTTGTATATAAGTATTATATTTCAGCTCTAACCAAGAATATTACAAATAATCAATATGTAATGATAATTTTTATCCTTCCCCATATTGATTTAATGCCTGCTACGGAGGGAAACCAAAGAGCTTCACTGACCTTAGTAATGTAAGATGGCCAATTTCTATTTCATGGGGTAAGCATCCTTAATTTGAAAAAATTACATGAACATTTTAATTAGTGTTCCTATATCAAAATGCTTAGGGGATTATATTCATTTTTCAAATACAAACTGATGTATTTTTATTAACCTAAATATGTATGTTTGTGTATATGTGTATATATGTGTGTGTGTGTGAGTATGTGTGTGTGTATGTGTATATAGGGGGTGGGTGTATAGATAAATATATTTATACATATGTATGTTCCACCCACATTGTCTGTTATTGCTCTTATGCAAAATTTTACTTTTATTGTTTGTGTCCTGGAGGCAATCTCTTGATATTGAAGTATTTCTCAACAATAATCAAGTTAGGGAAAGTTCTATAACATTAAAAAATTTTCAGTGTCTTTTAGTCAAAAAACCTACATCAACTTTCCAAGGTTGACAAGGTGGTATCGACATTTTTAGACCACAGCAATGCACAAAAAAAAGAAAAATGCAAAGTGACCTTTAGTCAAACACAGTCATTTTACCATACTGCAGGGAAAGTGATGGAATGGTGGGGTTCATATGAATCCCTGTTCTTAGTCTAAAACCAACTTAGCTGTTACCACATTTCACAAATTAAAGTTTTGTCCAAAGATCACAGTACTGGAATAACTTAATTATGTCAATCTTGACAATCTTGCTACAAAAAAGCAGATACCTAAAGGAAATGGGAGTTAAATGGAACGATGCTTTCTAGATTTTCCTTGAAAAGACCAGTAAGAAATATTGTTACAAGAGCCATATTGTCATCACTTAATGTAGATCTGACGATTACTTTCCCAAAAAAATCATTAAAATAAGTCAACTTTTTCTATCAATATTTTATATAGTATAAAGAGGTAAAGACATTAATAAAAAACTCAGCAAGTTCAAAATATATTTTGATATTCAGTGACCGCACTGCTAAAATAGACATCAATAAGATGGTAAAAAGAAGGTATTGGAAAATATGGTCCTGGGTTAACTAGGATAAGGAATAAGAAAGGTAAAGTCTTTTAAAAAACACAGAAATATCACACCTATATATTATGAAACTTTTACTCAAAAAATAAAAGAAACTGAAAATAATAAGTGCAAAATATCATTTAAATATTTATATAATTTCATATTAATGTCTTATATAAATTTTATTTTAAATATAATTATTTTAAATCTATATGTGTGCTTGTGTGTGTGTGTGTGTGTGTGTGTGTGTGTGTGTGTATTTAAAGATATGACCAAAATTTGGGCTGGCCATGTAGGAAATGTAAGGGAAAACTTTAGAGACTCCATCAGTAGTTGTTCAGTCATTTCCAATATAACCAACTCTTTGTGACATTATTTTAGAGTAGTTTCCTATTTTCCTCACCAGATCATTTTACAGGTAAGGCAACTGAATCATATATATTTAAGTAACTTGCCTCAGATCGGATAGCTAGTAAGTGTCTGAAGTCATATTTGAATTCAGGAAAATGAATCTTCCTGATCTCAGAGCCAGCATTCTCTCCAGTGTGTCACCTAGTTACACTCCATTGGTATCTATATATTATCAAGAGAAGGATAAAAGTATCCGAGAGCACTGAATGTACCCCTCTATCTTGGTTATGTATTAGAAACTCACAGATGATTAGGTATGACTGAGCTATCTATATCACTGTAAGGGTTATCCTCATTCCTGAGAGTATAGAACTCCCGGAGTATTACAAAGAGTCTTCTGTTCTTGAAAAGTCAATAATAATTTTCTCATAAACAATATATTAAAGATGCAAATTCACTTGGATGTCAGGATATATGAATAGCCCCATCATGCATAAAATCATGGTGATAACCTATTAAAATCATTTAAAACAGTTAACATTTAAATCAATTTTCTTCAAAGGGAATATATTCATGACTGAATAAGTAGAGTAAAAATGCTGAATTGATTAGATAGATGAATTTCAATGAATTGTTATCAGGGATGTTTATTTAATATGGAATAACAATTGACTAATGATATTTCAAGATAATCCTAAAGTTCTCATAGTCTTCTCTGGGGCAACTTTTGGCTTGCAAACTGTAAGGCCTAGGGAATCTAAATTTCTTTTTATCTTATCCTCAAAGAAATTTGGAAATGAATAAGACCAAAGTTTAAACTTTCAACAAAATGGTGTCAGACTGTAGGGAATTGCCTACTTCTCTTTAAATGAAGCAAGTTAGTTGAGAGTCCTATTCACATGCTGTTTGTGTACCCCAAGTGGATAAGATATTGTTTTGAAATATTTTCACTTACTTTGAGATAGATATAAAACCAATAGCCTGAATTAATAGCTCCCATAATCTAGATGATTTTTAGTAAATAATTAGAGTAACTAGATATATACCCAATTTCATTTTTTAAAATAATGCTATATATAACTTGCAACATTTGCCCAGTAAGTGTTAAATAAATGTTTGTTGATTGAACAATTAGGATCAATGTATACTTTAATAAATTAACAATTCCCTTAACACTAAATACAAAATTATTTTGTAGTCAGGGAAGGCATTAGCAACTAGGGAAATCAGGTAAAAAAGACACAAAAAGAACCCTTTAGCAGTTGAAGCCTGTGCTATACTTTGTAGGGGTTCCAAGACAAAAAGATGAGGAGGGAAAGAATATTTCAAGCATTCAGGATAGCATAAGCAAAGACATAAGAGATGGAAAATGAAATGCCATTTTAGGGAAAGACAAAGCATGCCAGTTTTGCTATAATATATTGTTTATGAACTTAATCAATGGGTGCTCCTTTTAATACCAAATTGTGAAGGACTTCATATTTTATACAGAGGGGTTATTTTTTTTTCTAAAGGCAATAGGGAAAATTTGAAGCCTCTTGAATGACAGAGTGAGCAATGTAGTCAGAGCTGAATTCATATCATTATAGCTGCCATATAAATTTGAGAGGCAAAGGCAAAGGCAAAGGCAAAGATCAATTTAATGAATACTACAATAATCTAAGAAGGAAGTGATGGGAGGCTGATCTAATAGTCACTGTGAATGGAGAGGAAGAAATGGATACAAGAGATTCTGTAGAGGTAAATATTGACAAGACTTTTCAATTCAATGGATATATGGAATGAGGACTAATGAAAAGTTGAATGGATTTCAGAACCAGGAAATTTGGGTGACTAATATATGTCTTCCACAAAAGGGGAGAAGTTAGGAAAAGAAGTGCATTTGATGAGGAAAATGAATTCTATTTTAAACATGTTGAGTTTGAGAAGTCTTTGAGACATCCAGGGAAAGAGAAAGGGAGATAGCAAGAGACAGAGAAGAGAGAAGAGAGACAGAGGCAGAAAGAGACAGAGAAACGGAGAGAGAAAGAGAGAGAAAAGAGAGAGAGCACTCCACATTCACAGATAAAATTACTATCTCTGTATTTCCTACCATCTTGTTTATCCCAGTTGTATTTTTCTCTTGCCTTTCTCCCTTTCCCTCCTCCTCAGTATTTCATCACTGATCACCCCCTCCCACAAACAACTCCTCCCTTTTTCAGACCTCCCTCTTTACACATTTCCCCTTCTACTTCTCTCTTCTATTAACCTCCCTCCTTCTTTTCTCCTTTCCCTCCTATTTTCCTAGAGGGTGAAACAAACTTCTCTTTGAAGCTAAATTTGTCTGATATTCTCTCTTTGAGCCAAATCTAATGAGAGTAAGATGTGCACAATACTCATCCCCCTGCCTCTTTCCCTCAATTGCAATAGATAGTTTTTGCCTCCTCATGAGATTTAATTTACCCATTTTAACTCCATTTCCCTCTTCTTCCAGTAGAATCACTATGCCTCCTCTAATATATTTTTAAATCATCACAATAAAATGAAATTATACCTGCATCTTCTAAGTATACTCATAACAGATACAGATCTCAAAAGTAAAGCATACCATCTTCCCATATAAGCTTTTTAACTTTTAAAGAAAGTTATTTTTCTTTCCTTTTTATCTTTTTTATGCTTCTCTTGAGCTCTGTATTTGAATATCAAATTTTCTATTCCACTCTGGGCTTTTCATCAGAAATAAATGAAATTCACCTGTTTTATTGAATGTCCATTTTTTTCTCTGAAAGATGAAGTTCAATTTTGCTGGATAAGTGATTCTTGGCTGCAATCCAAGTTCCTTTGCCTTTTGGAATATCAGATTCCATATCCTTCTATCTTTTAAACTGGAAGCTGCTTGGTCCTGCATAATCCTGATTGTGGTTTAAATTGTTTCCTTTTGGCTGCTTGCAATATTTTCTTCTTGATCTGATAATTCTGAAATTTAGCTACAATGTTCCTTGGAGTTTTCATTTTGGGGTCTCTTTCAGGAGATGATTGGTGAATTCTTTCCATGGATATTTTGTCCTGTAGTTCTAGGACATCTAGGCATTTTTCCTTGATGATTTTCTGAAAGATATGTCTAGGCTCTTTTTTTTACATTGGTTTTCAGGAATTCCAATAATTCTTTGATTATCTCTCCTAGATCTATTTTACAGGTCAGTTATTTTCCAATGAGGTATTTTACATTTTCATTTTTTTTATTTTTTTGGTTTTGTTCAATTGATTCTTGAATTCTCATTGATTCATTCATGTTCCTTTGTTCAATTCTATGCTTTACTGAATTACTATCTTCAGTTAGCTTTTTTATCTCCTTTTTTATTTGGCCAATTGAACTTTTATATGAAGTATATTTGTTCATTGCATTTTTTTTCCATTTCACAGATTTTGTTTTTCAATGAAGTGATTTCTTTTTCATTTCTATTTTGTAAGGAGTTATATGCTTTTTTCATTGCATCAAGTCTGTTTTAAGGAGTTTTCTTGAGATTATTTCTTGTTGTCCTTTTCCATACCCTCTTGCAAAGATCTCATTTTCTTTTCCCATTTTACTTCTATTTTGCTTTTAAGATCCTTTTTGAATTCTTCCAAGAGAGCCTTGTGAAATGTGGACCAACTCATATCAGTCTTCAGGGCTTCATCTGGTGTTGATTTGCTTTAGAACCATTAATTGTTGTGGTCTGTTCTTCTCTTTCTCCATAAAAAAATATGGTCAGAGTTCTTTTTACTTGTTTGCTCAATTTTTTAAAGCTTGAGGTTGGCTCTTAAGGCAACGGGGTAACAATTGCTTTAGTTTGTCCTGGGGCAGGTCTGCTTACTGACTTCAGAGGTTTGTAAACATGGCCATGTTTTGCATTCTTCCAGTGCTCAGTTGCTCACATTTTTTTGTATTTGCTTTTGGGTATCTTATAGAAAATTCTGCTTATCCCTGGGCTTGCAACCAGGAGAGAGTAGCCTCACAGTAGATTTCCCAGTACTGTGCTGGTGCAGCAATGCCCTGGTTTCATCCCCCCTTCCTCTTTCCATCCCTTCCCTGACTTCTGCCCCTCCCCTCCCCCAGCTTTTTGCTTCAGGATTCCTGCACTACAGTCTGGGCTCAGTAGGCTCTCCCTCGGACCAATTGAAACATCTTTTCTGAAGTTCTTCTAAAGTTTCTTCCAAAGTTTTAAAAAATATGAAGTTTGTTGTATTCCAAATATCTGTGCTTTATCACTCCAAAACCAGTTCACAGGCTTAATCTGCTGTTAATCTGAGGGAAACTTAGAGGAGATCATGCAAACACTTTTCTTCTCTCCACCATCTTAGCCATCATCAAACATTTTTCAGCACATATATTTGAGGTGAGGAAACTAGATGGCTCATTGAATAAAGCACTAGACCTGGAATCAGGAAGATTTTATTTCAAATCTGAACTCAGATACTACTGGCTCTATGACTCTGGGCAAGCCACTTAACTTACATTTGTCTTAATGCACTAGAGAAAGAAAATCCCCTAAACAGCATGGTTCATGGAGTCAAAAAAACCAAAAACTTCTGAATGACTGAATAACAATAACAATGTTCCAGGCATTTTATACTAGGAACTGGGGATAAAAGACAATATAAAACAGTCAGATTGGAGGAGGAATCTAGCCTCAGAGATAGAATCACTCTTGGGGGGAAAAGATAGGATTCCTCTTTTTTCTCCAGTCCCCCAATGTGATCTATTGTACTACAAAGAACTACTTGACTGTTAGAAGATACTGTCACCTCTAGGAGTAAATATAAAATCTTCTGTTTGGTTCAACAGAAAACCTTTCCAATATCCAATTTCATGTACTTTTTTTTTCTTACTGTGCTTTAAAGAAGGCACTCCAATTCTAAGCTCTGTGAATTTTCTCTGGCTATCCCAAATGCCTAGAATGCTTTGCCTCTACATCTCTTCCTACTGGTGTCTCTTACTTCCTTTTATTCTTACCAAAAAGTCCATCTTCTACAAGAAATCTTCCTAACCTTCTTAATTCTGGTGTCATCTCCCTTTTATTTGTTATTTATAGTATACATAAAATGGCAAATCACTCCAATATCTTTTCAGACAAAACCCCAATTCAAAGTGACAAAGTCAGAAATGAGTGAACAACAACAAAATAGTTTATATTTTCTTATTGTCTCTTCCATTAGATGATGAGCTCTTTGAGGGCAGGGATTTTCTTTGCCTCTTTTTGTATCTCCATTGCTTAGTTCAGTGCCTGAAAAACAGTAGTTATTTAGTAATTATTTATCTACACCTATCAGAAACCAAAGACACATACTTCAGACAGATAGGAATATAGTAAGGCATGCATTTGAGGGAGGAAGTAGGCTCTAGGAGCTGGTCCTCTAACATTTGAAAAGGAAACTATGAACTCAAAAGAGAGGCTACAGAGAGAAATGTATGTGGACTTATAAGTCCTATACTTCCTGTGTTGTTAATTGTTGTGTCACATATGGTCCTTACCTACATGCCTTTCTACCATTGTATGTGACTATTCTTCTCAAAGACGTTGTGCATATTTATGGGAGAGTATAACTTGGGGAGAATCTCAGAGTAGGTGCTAAGGAAGCATGAGCCACTATTAGCACAAAGCACATATATATATATGTGTGAAGAGTTGAAAGGACAGTTGGAGTGATCCCTATTGTATATTAGGAAAAGTAAAGTACAATATCAGAATATCATTTTAGCAATAATAGTGGAAAAATTGGATGTAGACTATGAATGATTTTTAATGATAAATACAAGAATTTGCGTTTGATTCAAGAAGTATTAGAGAAGGTTTAATGTTCAGGCAATACAGAAGTAACATTCATGCCTCTTCAGAGGAATTAACTTTAGTAGTCATATCCAGAATGAAGTGAATCGGGAAGGAATAATGAAAGGAATCCAAATAGTAAAACATTATACTAGTTCAAAAGAAGAGATGATGAAGGCCTGAATGAGGACGATAGCCCTGTGAGCAGAAAGTAGAGGATAGATGTTAGAGGTCTTGAAGGTAAAATTTATAAGACTTAACAATTAATGTCTAAAAAAAAGACACAGTGTACTGTAGTCCCAAGAGAGCAGGACCTGGAATGGGGAAGACCTGGGTTCAAGCCTTATTTCAGATACTTACTAGTTTTATAATCCTGGTCAATTAAGATAACTTCTCTAGCCTTTAATTCTATATTAGGAAAAATGGTTGAAGCAATCTTTAATGTAAATGTACCTTCTAGCTCTAAACATATATTACTATGATCTTCTAATAAGAGTTAGGCAGAGAATGGAAATTTCAGAAGGTAATAAATTCTGTCTCAAATATGTGAAGTTTTCTATTTTCATTGAATATAATGTATTATAGGCAGCTGAATATAAGGGCTGGACATTCAGGAGAGACTAAAAGTGGGAGGTGATGAAGTTACCAACAGAGAATATAGAAAGATATGAGAAGAAAGACCATATAAGGTGAACCTATTGGGAAAAAGTTTGATATGGATGGTGATCCAACAGTGACCAGAGATGTAGAAAAAAACAAAATAGAACAAGTGGTGTCATGGAAATAAATATAAATGAATGTGACCAGAAAAAGAGAATGTGTGAATGGTGCCTGATGTTGAAGAGGGAATAAGGATAATTATTGAGAATAGCCATGTAATTAGAAATTAAGAGATCAAAGTTAACTTGAAGAGATCTGCCCCCTAATACCATAGTTCTAGAGCTGGAAGATACTTCAAAAATTTCTTCCTTTGAAAAATAACAGCAGATTCCATAGTTTTGAGTAATGATAAGGAAAAGTAAGAAAGAAGAAAATAAGGAGTGGAGGGAGCTAGGTGGCATAGTGGATAGAGCACCAGCCCTGAAGTCAGAAGGACCCAAGTTCAAATCTGGTCTCAAACACTTAACACTTCCTAGCTTTGTAACCCTGGGCAAATCACTTAACCTCAATTGCCTCAGCAAAAAGCAAATAATAATAATAATAATATTGAGTGGAGGGAATAAGATCTTTTTCTCCAAGTTTGATTGTGAAATGGAGGATTATAAAATACGATTTTAAAAAATGCTCAAAGTAGCAAGGAATAGACCAGATATAAATCAATCTTGTAAATGGAGAAATAGCCCAAGAGAAAATCAATTCTTAATAATGGCTAGAATGATATTCCAACTTCTGTGATAAAGCATTCAAAATATTAATATCCCTCTGTATCTGAAGCACAAAATCACTGTGTCTGCCAATAATTAAAGTTATATTTAAGCTAATAAAGAGAAAACTAAATAGTATTTTAAAATACATTATCTTTTTTGCCTAGCATAGCAAATAGATTGCAAATTAGATCTCTTCTTTTGATTGCCAGATTAAATTAACTGAAAGTTTATTTAACAAAGTTTCTGGCTGAATTGTCAAAGAAAGTAGCTTTTCCCATAGATAAAGAAAAAAAAATGCCACATCATTATTGGATAATTACTTTGTCATTAGATTTCTCTCCTGAGAACTATGGTTCTATTTGCCATGTAATTTGTTTCATTTAGTTTAACTCTAGATCTAATTATTCTTTTTTATATCTTTGTATAATTCATCAAAATATTATGCCAATTTCACTAGCAAGACAAAACCTGAAAGTTGTCTTTTTAACAATCTATGATAATTTCATTATAGAATATTTTCCTTCACAAATTTCCATAATGAAAGATATGTTATGAGGATTATCATGAAAAATGAAAATGCACTAGTAATGATTTTAAATGCTTTTCTTTTTCTTTTGCCATTAAATGGGTTTGTGGTTATATGGAGGCAAAGAGAGGTTGATAAGTTTGTGCATCAAAACCTCTTTGCTGAGACAAAATAGACAAAATCAATAGAATGGGAAATTATCAATAGTTTCTGAAACAAGGGTTCTTAATTTTTTCTGTATATATAATGTTCTAATTTAACAATCTTGTGAATTAAGTCATGGACTTCTTTAGAAAAATAAATAAATGTTTAAATTTATTTTAATTCATTTTTTTAAAGGTGTGGGGTCTGTTTAAGGCAAAGGTGGGACAGCTGCTTTAATTTGCCCTGGGGCAGTTCTGCTGATTGAGTTATTTCAAGAACTGTGCAGTTCTGCTGATTGAATTATGTCAGGTGCTGGGCAGTTCTGCTGATTGAATTATTTCTGGTGCTGATCAGTCCTGTTGATTGATTGATCACCCTAGGGTGCTGTGTAATGGCAGCTAGGTCTGATGCTCATCAGGGGTTCAGTGGTTCACAATCTACCCCGCACAAAAGGCAGACCCTCCAAACCACCTGCCCACAATCAGGAGAGATTGGCCCAAGAGGCCCCCAGAAGACTCCCAGGTGTGTGAAAAGCACAACGCTCCCACTCCTGTTCCGACTCCTGTTCCAGCACCCTGCTCCAGCTCCCTGCCCCAGTCTTCCTGCGCTGCAGTCTGG
>JAJPUD010013596.1:0-43703 GCA_023553655.1 Myrmecobius fasciatus
CCCCCTTGGAGTCTCTGACAGCCTGTGCAGCCCTAGAGGGGCTAATACAAGCTGCCTTGGGCACTGTTCCCTTTGTAAGCAGAGAGTTAAGTGCACAAACCTTTGCAGACCTGACATTGAACTGCCCATCTCAGACTGAGCTCCCTGGCTGAGATGGAGCTCAAGAACTGCAGAGGAGCTGACAGGCTTGCAACAGGGAGGACTATAGAAGGCTAACAGCTCTGGGGCTATCAGGGAGAGACTTGCCATCACTGTAGGTCCCTGCACCTTTTTCTAGTTTTATTATCTGCTCCTGATAGGGTCAGTTACAATTGTGGTGCTGAGACCTTCCAGGTATCTGGGGGAAGGTGATTCAATGATTTGAATATTCAGAAAAGAGAGTGTGGAATGTTGTGCCACAGTTTCCCTGTCTCAGTTTCCCTCAGTTGCTGTTTCAGTTTCCCTTAATTGTTCTGCCCCAAAATAGCAACCCTTTCTCCTGATCATCAGAAATAATTGGACTCACATTCCAAAGGAGTTATGAAACCTCCAGGTGGCCAGCCTCAACATCCCCCTTATCTGTATGACCCAGACTTACTGTCCTCTCCTAGGTTCTGGCATCCTTCCTCCTTACCTGCCAGAACTGAATTTATGGTTTCCTTGGACACCAGATGTGCTCAGCTGTTCCCATGAGTTCTTTGTCTCCCTGAGCTATAGAACCTATATAATGCATGATATCCCTCAATGGAGCGCTGAATACTTTGTACTATTCAGTCGGCTGACATGGCTGTCAGTCTAAGTCTCTGGCCTGGACTGCGTGCTTTGAGACACAAGTCCCAGCAGTCCTGATCCATAGCTATGGATTCTGAACTCTCAATTAACATCAATAAAGCATTACCTAATTTCCATGTGTGATACTGCCTCAGTTTCTCCCCAAGTATTACATGATAAAAGGCCTGCCTTTATGTGAGAGGGGCTGGATGGGGGAGTAGTGAGTTTCTCTCCCAGCTCCAGAAGGCCCTCCAGTATCCATTCATTAATTTAGTCAATTCACACCATGATTTTACAGATTGTAACCTTTGTGTATTCCAAATTGTTTTTTTCTTTAGAATCTGGGGTGATAATAATTTTAGGATTGGGAGAACTTTCAGGGAATTATTGATGACTACTAAATGTTCCCCTTGGATTAACCCTCCCCAAAAATCCCTGCCCAATTCAATTTTGAATGTAATGACCAAGAATCCATAACAGAGGAGTGGGAGGTAATGTTGTCTCAGACTATGTATTTTCTGCAATAAGAAACTGCCTGGAGGAGGAGGAGAAATTGATCTAGGTGTGGGAAGCTAGAATCACTACTTCTCCATTTCATTCTATTAACATTGAGAAACTCTTATTCCGTCACTTGGGGTGCTGGGCACAGAGAGCCATTTCAGTCACACTGATTGTCTCTGCTACATGGAGTACATGAGCACAACGGACTTGGGGAGTTTGAATCCTGTGTTAGCGCTTTGGACACAAGCAGAAATTCTCATTAAAGGATAAGGATGGAGCCACAGATTAAAAAAAAAAACCACACAATTTTAAATCAATATTTCACATCATCCCCAGTGCTCAGTTTAGAGTCCTGGTAGCCTGGGCAGGCAGAGTACTGGAGTTCTCACACATGCAAGCCAGATCCACTGTGGTGAGGCCAGTTGCTTCATGGCTTGAGTACCATTTCACCTGGTGGGCATCAGTGACATTGCACACTTGCTGTAAGCTCTTGTTGAATTTGTAGGAGTTGTTTCATTTTTGTTATTTGTTAATTCTATATTGGAACAGTGCCTGACCTATAGTAGGTGGGTAATAAATGTCTGATGATAGATGAGTGACATGATACCATATTTGCATTACTGAAATGCCTCATGTGCTCCCTAGGTTATGCACAAAAAGTCACAGGCAGTTCTCTCATGGAAAATCTGCTATTGTATTTGTATTGGGATAGAATAAAAGTAATTTCATGTATAAAGAAAAAATCAGGCATATTTCTCTCCTTGAAATTATATTCTAATGAGGGGAAATGTCTTGAACCTAAATAAGTGAAATAAAAGGCATGATGAGAGAACTGAGATAATTAACAATAGCTCTCATGTCTATAGAATTATCCACACAACCATCTTTCTGAGGTTGATAATGGAAGTATAATTAGTCTTAGAGAAACAAAAGTAAATTCATAAAGAATACTTTTTTCCTCTTTACCAGCTGCCTTATGGAGTGTAGTTCCAAATAGTTCCAAATTCAGGAACAAAAGGTCTCAGACCAAAGGTTCTGGAAAGAGAGCCCAAAGGACTTTCTCTTTCCCATGCATCTTTCTTCCAATAAGTTCTTTCAGGTGTCCAATTGTAATCTTTCCACATATCTATTGAGAATTGTTTTCTCTAAATCAGGACTTTTTTATATGTGGCTCACAGATTCCCAAGTAATCCATGGGTGCATTTCATGGCACCCATTATTTGGAATGGGGCAATTTTATATCTTTATTGTATTTATTTATTTATTTTTGCTAACTCTTGGATTCCTTTGAAGTTGTGAATATTTTATTATATATTGAAAAGCTACATTCAGAGAGGGGTCTTTAGGCTTTTCCGGACTACCAAAGGGTCCAGGTGAAGAACTCTTGAAGCTGAACCAAGATATGCTTGTTTAGAAATAGCCTGTTAAAAGCTGGATTCTTTTATTTCTGGCTTCTATCACTAAAAAAGAAAAGCTGCTTTGATTACAGTATATGTCTATATGTTGGAGAGGCAGCTTAGATTGTTGGATAGAGGTAGGAAGATGTGGGTTAAATCCCGCTGTGTGATCCTGAGTAAGCCACTTAACTTCTGAATGAATTGTTCTTATGTCATCCTTTCAGTTCTGACTTTGGGCTCCCCTGTGGGGTTTTCTTGGCAAAAATACTGCACTGATTTGCCATTTCTTTCTGGAACTAATTTTCAGAATAGGAAACTGAGGTAAACAGGATTAAGTGACTTGCCTAGAGTCACACAGTTGATCAGTGTCTGAGATGGGATTTGAATGAAGTTCTTCCTTATTCCAGCTACTCTATCCACAGTACCACTAGTGCCCCTGAGGGTTTTGGGATAGCTCTTGAAGACTGAATTTCAGAGAAATTCAACTATTTGATTAGTTGAATCTATTATTGTTAGAGGCAGTTTCCACAACCACTGGATTTTGTTTCAGGCAATATCTTTCATGGCGGTTTTAGGATATGTATAAATGGTCCATCCACATTGCCCTACATTGCAGAATCTCAATTTCTCCTGCTAGCATTGAAGATGCATCAGAATCTGAGCATCATAACTTGACCATAAGATTAATCAGGTTATCTTGGAAGTGATCAGCTGGTAAGATAGTAAAGGAGACCACATGCAGGTATGGTAGTAGAATTATTTTGCTTCTTGCTTATTGTGCATTCATTCATGTTTATTTTAGGGGAGAGAGAACCCTGCCTCTGATTTGTGAATTTTGATACAGGAAAACTCCTTGCAGAGGAATCTTTCTTTTTCTGTCCCCTTTATCTGTCTTCTCTTTTTTTTCTCTTCCATTCTCTTTCTTTCTTTTCTTTTTCATTTTTTTGGTGGCTTTGACAGGATAGAGTCTCAAAGAGTTTCAGAGAACACTGAGAGATTAAGTGATTTCCTTGAGGTTACTAGCCCTGGTCTTCCTGACTTCCCTCTCAGCCACCTAGAGCTAAGGAAGCTCAGCCAGCACTGGAGCTGCCATAGTCTTTTCTCTTCCACTCTGGCAAGTAGAGAGCTCTTAGGAAGTAGGTGAGTCCCTGCTTAGTTCTTGACTTTTGTTGCTGTCCCTCTTCATAGCCTTTTGACCAAATATTTCCTTTCAAGGCTTAGCTGGACATCTCGTTCTAAAGGACAATGAGCTTAACTCATAAAATCTTTATTTTAATACGTTTATTGGAGTAGATAAAGGAATGACACACCAAAAATTTTAGGGCACAAGGAATAATTATTTTTGAAATAATTTTGAAAGTTTTACTGTGTTAATATATAAGATCATGAAATAGATGACCCAGCAGAGAGGAGGTAAAAAATAAAACCTCTCTAGCATTAGTTAAAAATGTATATTTTAGGGCCAGCTAGGTGGCACAGTGGATAGTGTACCAGCCCTGAAGTCAGGAGGACCTGAGTTCAAATCTGGTCTGCTACACAACCCTTTCTGGCTATGTGAGGATGGGCAAGTCATTTAACCCCAATTGCCTTAGCAAAGAAAAAAATGTTTATTTTAGCATATAATATAGTCCCTCTTAATTAGAGTTCAATAAATTATATGCCTATGTTTTAAAATACATATTTCAAAATGAAATGTAATGCAACTCTTAAAAAGTTATATTCTAAGGCTTTTCTCTAAAATGATCATTTTTTCTTTTAAAAATGGCATAGTGGATAGAGTGCCAGGATGAGAGTCAGAAAGATTTAACTTTAGATATCTAGGTATCTAGCCTCAGGTACTTATTAGCTGATCCTTGGTAAGTCATTTAGCTCTGTTTGCCTCAGTTTCCTCAGCTATAAAATAAGATGGAAAACCAAATGGCAAACCATTTGAGTATCTATGGAAAGAAAGCTCCAAATGGTGTCACAAAGGATCAGAGACAGGTAAAAAATAATTGAACGATATTTGGTACGTTATTTCTATGGATCAGTGATTGGTCTTAGAGAAGGCTAACATGACCCTAGGAAGGGTAACTATTTTATTCTGTAAGTGGGAATTTATAAAAATTAGTCTCAGGCCCTCTTTGGAGTCCTAGACTTCTGTTGCAAGGCCTGGGAAAAGGGCCATACTCACCAGCTCCCATCAGAATTCCAGCCAGAGTAGTCATGAGGAGAAAAACAGAGAACTTCATTTTGCTGAGATGTATGGAGAGGTTTCTTGAAGAGGAGGGGAAAGTGTAGATGAAGCCACCTATCTACCAAGGTACTTATAAAGATATTGGAAGCCAATGGAAGTTGAGGAGGCATTTACCCTCCTTCTTCTGCAAACTACCAAATCCCTTCCCTATATTCCTGCCTACAGCCATTTGTTAAATTAACAAGGGTTGTTGGGGGTAGATACTTAATTTTTTGGCAGGGAGGTCATGGCCATCAGTGCTGGCAAATGTCATCCTTCACATCATGTGTTTACTTATGACTTTGTCCACAACTAACCCATGAGAAAGAGCAATCCTGATCAGCTCGACCCAAGGGCAGTGGATGAGAGAGACCTCCTACTCATTTTGCGTTATTATAGTGGTAGGTCTCTTTCACAGGCCATCCAGAGACCTCCTGGCTTCTGCCTAGAAAGTGGGCTTGAGAAACTCAATTTGTCCAACTCCCTGACTCTAGGTAAGATGTTTCCAATTCATGTCAGACTAAAAAAAGTATTCTAGAGTTTTCCTCAAAAAGAACTCATAAATAGAAGAATTTATAGAATAATTTTATATCTTTTTCTCTGTATATATCTCTATATCTAAGGATGCTCATCTAGGGATGGGCAAAGAAGAAAAAAAGAAATCTACATGATAACTTGAATACTGCTGTTGTTTGTCTCTAATCCCCTAAGAGAACCATGACACAAGGGAGGTAACGCCATGACATTCAAGTGAAATGGGTTTAAGTAATGGAAGACTGTGCAAGGTCATCAGCCTTACTTTTTCTTCCAGAGCCATCTGGATCCTGTGGCCAAAAATCCATCGAGAGAACTAGAGATGGCTCTCGGCACAGTTAGAGAATTTGTCATTTTTAAGCTAATTTTTTAAACTTTCTTTTTCTATTTATTTCTAAAAGAAGGAAATACATGGAGCTATTTGTAATTTGTCATGTCATCTTTGTAAAAATATTACTGTCATATGAAAAAGGGTGGGAGGTTTGGCTTTACCACCTAGTAATTTAGTCTACATATAAGCTAAAGTCTTTAACAGATCTCAGTTTGATTGAGACCACATCCATGTAGTGATTAAGGCTAGGTGGCAACTGAGGCAAAGAATGGCCTCTTTCACCTATTCAAAAATAAAAATTAATAAATAAAATAAACCAGAGAGTGGAAGACCCTCAGTGTTTCTGGCCAAAAGAGAAAATTCTTTCTATTTATCTTTACCCTGACTCAATTATGACCCAAGCTATGTTCCCTTGGGATTCCTTGCCCTGGGATTCATTGGCGGCCAATCAATGAGAGTCAGAGTGATTTGTCTTTAAGGCACAGTCCTTAAGAAAGAAAGAAATCTAGGCAGTAAAGCCCCAAGATATCTTGGGAGGGTGAAGCATTCAAAAAATAAATTTAAGAGCATCTGGAGGCTAGTGTATGAAGCACTATATGGACAAAGGGAACAGGAAAGAAGGAGGGAGGTATGGAAAAATGTTGAAATCAACCTTAGATACCTATTACCTGTATAACTCTGGGCAAGTCACTTAAATTAATTTCCCCCGCTTTCCTCTGGTATAAAATGAGCTGGAGTAGGAAATACTAATCATTCCAGTATACTTACCAAGAAAACTCCAAATAGGGCCATAAACAGTTAGACATGACTGAACAACAAAAAATCTAGAAGACTTTCTCTCAGGTCAGAGTTGAGGCACATTTTTTATTTTCACCATTACAATTCAATATTCTACTAGAAATTGTAAGTATACTGATAATATAAGAAAAAAAGAAATTCAAGGAATAAGCATACAAACCCACACAAATCTTCAACATTATTGTATGTTACCTTTTAAAATCCAACAGGATTTTATCCAGATAGGGAAATAACTACAGACAGTTTTAAATACTTGGGAGCCTACTAGCCAAGATACAAAGAGGAGATATATGACTTTCCAGTCATATATATTACATACCTCTTTTCACACAAATAAAGACAGATGTAAATAATTGGAGAAATTTTAATTGCTCATGAATTGGCTAAGCTACAATATAATAAAAAGCACACTATCTAAATTAATTTACTTAATCTGTGTCTTGCCAATCAAACTATTTGAGAATTACATTATAAAGCTAGAAAAAAATAAAATTCATCTGGAGGAGCAAAAGATGAAGAATATCATGGGAAGCAATGAAAAAACAAGGCAAGTAAGAGGGTCTAACAGCAGCAGATCTGAAATTATAATACAGAGTTGTAATTGTCACAACAATTTGATAATTGGTAAGAAGTGCATCAGTAAAATAGAGTAGGTATATAACATACATAATTAATTGAGCACAATCATTTTGTGTTGGATGAATCTCCAAATCCCAGCTACTGTGACAAGAACTTGCTGTTAGACAAAAATTGTTGGGTAAACTGCAAATCGGATTAACATAGATCAGCACTTCACATTATATACTAAATAAGTTCAAAATTGGTATATGATTTAGATATAAAGGATACTATCCTAAAGAAATCAATGGAACATGAAAGGAATTATTTCTCAGATCCATGCATACGGGAATAATTTATGACCAAAAAGAGATAGGTTCACAGGAGGTAAAATACATAAATTTTCATTGTCTAAAATTAAGATTTTTTTCACAAATAAAACCAATATAGCCAAAATGAAAAGAAAAGCAGGCCACTGGGAAAATATTCTTTGCAACTGCTTCCTGTAATAAAAGACTCATTTTAAAATTATATAGAGAACTCAATAAGATGTGCAAGAATAGGAACCATTCCCTAACTGATTAAGGGTCAAAGCCAGTTTTCAGAGGAAGAAATCCAAGCTTTTAGTAAGCCATATGAAAAATTCTCTAAATAAGAAAAATACACAATGAAATAATTCAGAGGTAACAGTTCACACCCATGAGATTTCCTAAGATGACCAAAAAGAGGGGGGGAAATGACAAAGGCTAGAGGGAATGTAGAAAAAGTAGGAATACTAATATAGTATTGGTGGAGCTTGTGAGCTAGTCCAATCATTCTGGAAAGAAATTTGGATCTCTGTCCAAAATACTATTAAATTATGTTTCTTTGTCTTGAGTGATACCAGTATTCCTCACAACATTAAGGAAGGAATAATAGGACCCATGAGTAAAATGTGTGTTTATATACTAGCTCTTTCTTATGGTGACAGAGTTATAAAATGAGGTTGTATTTATCAATTGAAGAGTGACTGGACCAGTGATGGTGGATCAGTGTGAATGAATTCTTTTGTGCCATAAGAAATGATAAAGGGGATGATGTCACAAAAGCCTGCTAAGGCTTTTATGTTCTGGTTCAAAATGAAGTGAACAACAACAATTTATACAGTAATAATAAAAAATAAAGAAAATCCATTTTGAAAGACATAGTAACTCTGATTGATCCAAATGACGAAACACTCTTTCAAGGATTCATGGTATAAAATTCTATTCTTCTTCAGTTAGAGAACCAGTCATCACAGAGTGCAGATTGAAGCATTTTTTCCTCTTTCTCATTGTTCCCTCCCCTTTCCCCTTTTTAGATAGCTAATGTGGACATTTGTTTTGCATATTTATATATATTTGTAATGGATTGTGTTTATCTTGCATTTTGAAAAAGTGTGGGAAGGAAGAAAGGAGTGAGTTTTATGCTTTAAATTAAAATGTGGGGACAGTCAATATTTGAAGGATTGTGGGGAAAAGTACATAAATACACTGTTGGTGGAGATGTGACTTGTCCCTATTGAATGGGATAAAGTGAGTAAACACATGGGGATGTGAGCTTGAATTATGCCCTAATTGTAATTTGAGATTTTGCAATAACAAATTGATTTATAGTCAAAAAAAACCTGCTGGTATTTGATTGCCTTGAATGAACATTTCCCCTCCTTTGCCCCCTCCCCCTACCTCTTAATTAGTATTTAAGTACTTGGCAGAGTACCTAAAGAGTTTGTAACTCACTTATATCCTTTTGTTTCTGACATCCATTTCTCCATTTAGAGTGTAAACCTGAATTCCCCCAGAAAGTGAAAGAAAAGGTTGGGGTTGGGGATTGGGGGATTCTCCAATATGCTTCTATATAATCTTGTGTTTTGCAGTTTGTGCTTTGCATTCCTCTATTGACATGTTGTCCGTTAGGACTAGCCCTTCTCAGTAGATTGTAATAAATCCCTTTTTGCCTTGTTTTTGGTTTTGTGATTGCTACTGTCCCACACGATTTAGGGTCTTGTTCCAGATATTTTCTGTACATGAAGGGTCTCTCCAGTCCTGAATTTTTGGGCAGGAGCCCTCCACAGAGTTCTCTAGTAGTTCTTGGACTTGGCTCAGAATCTTCCACTCCCAATTGGTAAATTCCCAAAAGGAGAAACTTGGAAAAACCTGGTTCCTGATCCTAATCTGTAAAGCCAGGTCAGACTTTGATGCATGACATGGTTACAAATTGTGCAGTAGAGATGAGGTCTGAGTTTCTCATGGTCTATGCTGTGGTCTCCACAACTGAGTTCTCAATCTCTTTCCCCAGTCCTCAATAGTTGGAATGGGGAGCTGTCCTCAGTTTTTAGTGTTGAATTTTACTGCCTATAATCTGAGCTACTGGGCATTAGAAATTCTACCTTAATCCCTCCTCACTTAGAATTTATTCTTCAAGTCATTTTGTAACTATTTTACCACTAGACAGAAAAGGCTGGCTTCCATATAGTCAGAACTGAGAGGCTCTGTCACTCCTCCAAAATTTTCTCTCTATGGCCCTGAATCTATTGATCCCTGTCTTCTCCTGATGCTCTTCTTTCTCTATTTTCATGATATTACTCTCCTGGATCTCCTTCAACCTCTCTGGTCATTCCTCTCTCTGCTTTGCTGGATCTTCATCCATATCCTTCCCACTATGTCTGGAGGGACCTCTCAGGCTCTGACTTGAGCTCTCTTCTCTTCTCTTTTCCCTCTATAGTATTTTAATTGGTGGTCTCATCAGCTCCTATGGATTCAATGATCATCTTGATGCAGTTGACTATCAGGTGTATTGATGCAGCTTTAAGTTTTCTCCTGACCTCCAGTCTATCAGCATCAGTTGTCTTAATAGAATTTTCAAACTGGTTGCCCCATAGATATTTTCAATCCCAAATGTCAAAAATTGAAATTATGATCTTAACTCCCCATTTAACCTACTCAGCTTTATTCTTTTTGCTAACATCCTTATTAATACGATGGGCACCATCATCCTCCCAGGCATTTGGGGGTTGTAAATTAGTTGTCTTCCTTGATTTCTCACTGTCTCTCACTCCTCACCCTACTGTATATGTCTTATTTATTGTCAAATTCTGCCCTTTCTACCTTCATAACATCTTTTTTTTTTTTACTTTTCTCTTCTGCCAGTGCTACCTTCCTGCTCCATACTCTTATTACTTTATACCTAGACTATTGTAAATGACTACTAGTAGACCTGCCTGCTTCATCTCCCCATTTCAGTCTATCCTCCATTATGATCTTTCTAAAGCACAATTCTGACCAATTTATCCCTTCCTTCATTCCATAAGCTCCAATGGCTCCTTCATCTCCCCAAGATCAATTGTAAATCCTTCTGTTTTTTTAAACTCTTCTTATTTAGTTTCTTCTTACCTTTCCAATCTTCTTAAAACTTCTTTCCTTCCATGTATTGTGTGATCCACTGATACTGATGTTCTTGCTAATTCTCAGACTCTATATTATGTCTCCTGACTCCATCCCTCCTCCATGGCTGGAATACTTGCTCTCCTCATTTCTCTCCCTAAATTTCTTGACTTGCTCCAAATCTCAGAGAATTTCTAATTTTCTGCAAGAAGTTTTTCACAGCCTTCCTTTTTCTTTATATCTTCCTTTTGAAGTTACCATAATTTTCCTGAATATTTCTACTTTGTATATATTGGTAGTATATTCTTCATTAGACTGTGAGCTCCTTAAGATCAAAGACTGTTTTTCCTCCACATTATGTCTGTATCCTCAGTGTTTAGCACAGTGTCTGGCACAGAGGAGGTGCTTAATAGGCTAAGATGCTGTGCCTTGACTTGAGCCACGTGGAACAATATCTAAAATTCTACCATTAGTGATGAATTCACTAATGATTAATAATTGCCACAACCACTCAGCTAGTTTTGAAAAACTAGATGAATTTTTCAAGGGATGCAAGGTTAAATTTCTAAAAGATCAGGGTCAATGAGGTTTTTCCATCTTGTTTTTCTCCTCATCAACAGGAATGGGAATGTTAAAGAATATAGAAAGAAATGGATGAAGAGGGGAGAAAGGAAGTAAAAAAAAATTGTGTGATCTCATGAGGTGAGGTCTTGGAATCATTCTTGCTTTCTCATCTGTGTGAAAAGCTGACCTTGTTCTGAATCTCATTACACAAAGTCCTGGCCAATCCAAGTTATATATTCGAAAAATCAATAACATAAAGAACACTGCTATTTGCACACTTTTTTTCTATGAGGAAGTTGGTCATCAGAGCTTTAGGGCTTAAACAGCCATCTGACATGCCTCTCTACTATACCCACCTTGCTTCCAATCTTCAACTCTGAATTTCCAAATGTATATAAAAGGGGTAGAATAGGGGACAATTGAATTTGGAAAATATGTGCATTAATTACCTCCTAGACTTGTGAGGAATATACTTTTGTAAAGCTTTTATTCCTTTCCTTTTTCTCTTTTGAAATTTTGACATAAAAAAATTTAAATTGGTTTCTTCTGCTATATTCATCATCATAGTTATGTCCAGTATAATTCTCCTTCCTTTCCCAGAGTGACATTCTACATAACAAATTTTGTAGGAGAAAATAATTAGCAAAACTGATAGATATAGTGAAATTGTTTGAAAATGTGTACAAGGGATAACGCCAGTGAACCTCCAACCTCCATCAAAAGTGAGTTGGGGCTATTGTTTATAACTTTTCATTTGAGTCATACTTGACACTTATAGTTTTATCACATTAAATTGTGATTCTTTCATTTACATTTTTATAGTTATTATGTATGGGTTTTTTTTGGCACTGTTTGCTTTATGTTGCATCAGTTCATATAGATCTTTCTATACTTAGCCCTATTTAAGACACATTATTTCTTACAGCACAGTAATACTCCATAGTATTTATGGTCACAATTTTTAAAATTAATCAACACACATCTGTTTTCTTTTCAAATCTTTCTTATCACAAAAAAGTGTGTCAGTTAATAGTTTGATTTGTATATATACATATATTTCTTCTTCTTCTCCTTCTTCTTCTTCTTTTTCTTCATAGGTTCCTTATGGTATGAGCTGGGTAATGGAGTTTCTGACTGAAAGAATATAGACCACTCAATCATTATATTTGAATAATTCCAAACTGATTTCCAAAATGATTCTACAATTTCACAGCTCTACCAAAAATGTGTGAATATGCCTGTCAGTCCACAATCCCTCCAACATTGAATAATGCCATTTTGTTCATCTTTGTTAGTTTTTATAATATTACGTGAAACCTCAAGGTTGTTTTGATTTCCATTATTATTAATGATTCAGAGTATTTTTTCATGTGATTGCAAATATTTAGCAACTTTTTCATTGTAAAACTTAATTCTTTGTAAAGATGTCATAGATTTTAATAAAAAAAAATGACACTTTTGTATCTATAGGACTTACTAACTCATTTACTGAGTTTTATATTCAACTTTCCCCAAAGGCAAGAACTGTGTAGGATATGTGTAAGGGAGGGTGATATAGAATAGTGATGAGTTTAGATAGTATCTCTTTTGTGGGGAGCATAAGGAGAGAAGATGCTCTTATTGATTGATCTGGATTAAGGGATGTCCTTTATACATGAAGGAGGATGGATGGTATTCCACCTACCATTCTGCTTTCTTTACCAGAAACATCAGGAAGATGCAGAGGTGACCTTGAGGACATCTAGGCTACTGTGTAGTGGGGAGAAAGACTTGTGATATAAGGGAAATCTCTCAAATTTTGTACCAAGGGACTTTGGTTTGAATTCTTGTTTTGCTAATATTAGCTGTGTGATTTGGATAAATTACTTGCTCTCTCATTCTTCTTGATAAAACTAATAGAATTTAGTGATTCTTATGACTTCTTCAGAATCCAGTCAAGTGAGATTATGACTATCTCCTCTGAACACACTCATAAGAGTGTTTTCTTTGAAGATGGATTTAAGTTTTGAAAGCAATAAAAAGCCTTCCAGAGCAAGAGTGATAAGTAAAGCAAGAAGGTTTAGATAGGAGACAAGAGTTTTCTTGAGGAAGGTAGTATTATGTAATGTCAAGAATCTTCCTTTCTTGGATGAGCTTTAAACAATGTTGGGAGGATATTCACAATAATCACAGGACCTTAGAGCTTCAAGCAACCTTAAAGATGGTGGGATCCATTCCTTTCTTTTAGATGTAAAAGCCAGAGAGGGGAAGACTATATTTAGCTCATGATGATCTCACAAATATTCAGGTTTATATAGGTAGTCCAGGGAAAGAGCTATGTCTGGAAACAAGATCTCTTGACTCTAAGTTGTATGATCACTTCCCATCACTTGAAATGACTCCCTGCTAAGAATTCAGGGGAGTGAAAGCTCATGAGTCATGTTAAATCTTTGTTTCTTTGGGTTTTCCATGTTCTTTCCCACAAAAGCAAGAACACTGGTCTTTCAAAATTTGTTTTAAATAGCATTTCATTTTTTTCAATTATACATACAATATTTAGGATCACTATTTAAAAGTTTTGAGTTCCAAATTTTTCTCCCACCCTCCTTCTGCCTTCCCCAATATGAAAAACAATTTGATATAAGTTATACATATGCAGTCATGCAAAACACATTTCCTCATTAGTCATGTTGTAAAAAGAAGAAAGAAAATAAAAGGAAAAAACACCTGAAATGCTTCCTGTCCCCCCACAAAGTGGAAATAGTGTGCTTCTATTTATATTCGTATTCCATCTTTCTCTGGATATAGATAGCATTTTTCATCATGAAACTTGTGGAATTGTTTTGGTTCATTGGATTACTAAGAAGCAATTATAGTTGATCATCACCCACTGTTACTGTTTCTGTATATAATGTTTTGATAGCAAAGTAGCATATGTAGCATGGTAGCGTGATTTCAGCATGTGTAGTTTGAGCTATGGTATATTAACCCAAAGAGCACTTTTGTATAGTTACCCAATGATCACATTTCCTAAAGGAAGTTGCTCTTAGTAAGGTGGTAGTAGAAACAGTTAGACTTGATAATAGACCAGATATATTATTGTTGTTTGTTCTTTGTTCTTGAAAAGGACCATGACATCAGAGAGATGATGCCAGGCATGCAATTGAATTGGACTGAAATGAGGGTACTTTGGGTAAAGTTCCTAGCCTCACTTAATCCTCTGGAGCCATCTGGGTCCAGTGATCAAGAGGCTGGAGATGGCCCTGGATACATTTGAAGACATTAAAAAGGACATTAGCCTCTTTAAGATAAGGTCTTTGACAGAATTTGGTTTGACTTTAGCAAAACCCCATCTGTGATTAAGACTAAGTAAGAAATGAGGCAGAGAATGGCCTTTTTTACTTAGTCAACAAACAGATCATTTTGAAAGAGGAATATCCTCAGAGTTTTTTGTCAAAACAGAAATAATTTCTATTTAATACATTCATTCTGATTCAATCAGGGTTCAAATGGTGATCAAGTAAGGCTTGACCTAGGATGTATAGTTGGGTTAAGTATGAAGGGGAGTTATTTATAATGACACTGAAGCTGAGATCTCTGGTGACTGGGAAGCTTGTGTTACCCTTGAGGGTAATCAAGAAGTGGGGAATGATGGAGGGTTTGGGAGAAAGATAAAAGTGTTCTCTTTTGTACATGGTGAGTTGGAGTTGGTGATACAAGACTGGAACTCAGAAGAAATGTTAGGACTGTACATGTGAAGTGATAATATGAAGTAGAAATGTGGAATAGCTTTGGGAGAGCATATTTTCATAAGAATATTTTTAAAATAATATAATAGAGGGGCAGCTAGGTGGTGCAGTGGATAGAGCACCAGCCCTGAAGTCAGGAAGACCTGAGTTCAAATCTGGTCTCAGACACATAACATTCCCTAGCTGTGTGACCCTGGGCAAGTCACTTAACCCCAACTGCCTCAGCAAAAAGCAAATAAAAAAATAATAATAATATAATAGAATAAGGGTTTGTGACATGAAACCCTCAAGTCTGACATTCATTGCAGGTTATAAAGTTTTGCCATTTATTACATGAAAATAGCATATGGACTTACCCAAATATCACTAAACAAGATAGAGTCATATTTGTTAAGCAAAGTGCCTTTGGGGGGGGCAATTTTTTAAAGTTTCAGGATATTGGGAACAGTGTCTAGGGAGTATGTAGAGGAATCAGGGAAGAGTTGACTAAATATATTCTAATCAATACAGTCTCAGAGGTTAGAGATAAGATGGATTAGAAACACTGGCCTCTGGATGTGCTGATTTAGTTTCCATTCCATTACTACCTCCTATTAGTCTTTCTTCTATGGCTTTAATAGTGAGGATCCTCAGATGAAACCTATCACTGATCTACCTAGGAGGGATTTACATGAGATCTCTTGTCTAAGCCTGAGATGCTGAGCACCCCTGTGTCTCACAGAACAATTCTGAGCAAGGATGTCTGCTCTTGATTTCTTCTTTGTATTACCACAGGTCTCATAAATTTGAGGCTAAGGAAATCCTAGCAGTGGTCAGGAACACTCTTGTCTCTTGCATCTCCCAAAACTTCTCCCTCTTCAGTACTGGATAGGGTCAAGGTTTGCTTTATAATCTGATGTCAGCTCTCTCCCAATAGTCTGACAGTGTGCCACTTGTATCAGTTCCTCCTCCAGGCACAGCTTCTTGAGTTGTACTACACCTTCAAATTCTCCCTGGGGCCACAGAAGTCTATGTCATACAAAATGTATGGGCTCATTCAAATTACTTGAGGCTGCTTCTATTGTCATTCAGAGTAAAATGGATAAAGGTTAGGGAAGTCTATGTGGAGGAAGCAAGAGCTTGGGAAAGGAAAAGTTTCAATCCCTGAAACACTCTCTCTCCAAAGAAAACAGTGTCTGATCCTGTAGCTTATACTACATACATATGTGTGCCTCAGATTACATAAAGCATGTAATCTGGCCACTCATGGCCAAGAATTATGATGATGGCTGTTGACCTTCATTATGACACAGGGCCAAAATGACATCACCATATTGGGATTAAGTACAGTGAGTCTGACTGGATGACTGGACCAGTATGATCTCAGTATGCTGGACTACAGATCAGGCACAAATTTCCAATAAACATTTGCAGGGGAGATGTCTTGAAATTTGTGCAACTGTCATTTCTTTTGAGGTACTGCAAATTCTGCTTCACTCATGGAGCACAGCACACTCATGCCATGCTGGGTGGTCTTGTGCCAGTGTCTTTGATGTCTCACAGTTGGTTCCAAAGTTCCCTTTCTAAGTGTGATCATTTCTCTGTTTGGGGATGTTGCCATTGTGTGGGACAAAGACCACCAGCTCAAATAAATCAAGGTGATTTCTCAAGATAAAAGTAGAAAGAAATTTTATTAAGATTTCTCAAATAAGGGTGTTTCCCTCTCAACAAGCAGACAGACAAAGAGAGTCCCGGACCAGTTAACAGACAAGAATTATATACAGATCTGGGGTAACACTCCTTACAGGCTGGATCTTTGCCCTGATGAGCCAGGACAGATGATCTCACATTCTAAGTCATAAATGAGGAAAACCTTCTAGCCCAACTACATCTTTGGGATTACTAAATTACCTTCAAGGGGAGTTTCAATGCCAAGGTGGCCCTAACTTAGTCTCACAAAGAAAAGGGCTATAGGGTCCCATTCCTTGTAAACCATGTAATCTCTGGGGAAAAAAACCTGGCCCTGGAGCATAGCTGACCTTCATTCAATCTTTAGAACACTGTCTCCATCTTGTGAGATAGGTTTCACAGTTTACTTCATTCACCATCTTCTCTTTGGCACTACATATCTGAGAACTGTATACCAGGTTTCAGAATATGACCCCTTTTCCTTTTTTCTTTTATATCTTTTTTATGATACAGACCTAGTTTGATATTGCTATTTCAAAGAGAATGCAGACTTCTATAGCTCTTTGGGCATAGTTCTCAATTGTTAGCAGAATGTTGGAGCCAATTCACAACTCTACTAACAATGTGCTAGAGTCCTTATTTGACCACATCCACTCCAACATTTACCATTTTTGTTTCCTGTCATGTTAGCCAATCAGATAGATGTGTGTTGTTAGTTCAGGGGTACTCAAATATTTTGACTGCTTTCGCCATGGTCTGATGAAGTTCATGGATCCTTTACCAGTCGTGTTTTTTTTTAAGTTTGTCAGATAAAATATATAAGTAAATAATGAGGTAAATTTTTCCTTTCAACATAAACAGAGTCCCCAATATCTATCCATGAAACCCATACCCAAACTGTATACTGGGTTAAGAACTTCTATGCTAGATCTTTAATAAAATTATTTCTGAATATCAGTAGAGAGTTTGGCTTTTCCTTTTCTTGTGCATATGACCATATGACCAACTGACTTCCTTTTTCAATCTCACATTTTAATCATAATTATAGTTACCACTTATATAACTATTTAAAGTTTGCAAAGTGATTTACATATGCTTCCTCGTTTGATCCTCAGAACCACCCTGAGGTAGACAATTTTATTATTTCCATTACACAAATGAAAAAAGCTGAGGCTTAGAGATGTTAAGTGTTTGTGTCAGGATTCAAACTCAGGTTTTCCTCAGGCAATCTAAACGACTCCTAGCTTTCTGCATTTCATTCGGATATCTTTTCTTCTACATTTTCTGAATAGATCATCAGTGTAAATATGTTGCATTCCATATATTTTTCTCCATTACCCTTTAGCCCACTTTCAATTTTGACATAATGCCTAATAATGTCTAATGCTTTAGACATTATGGCATTTCAAGATTTTTAAGTGTTACACTTTTTTATTCACAGTCCTTGAAATAAAGAAAAATGTATTCCTTTAAACATTTTAAACTACCTCGGAGCCCCAGTTTTACAACACAGACATCTCTCCATCCTTCTGTTCCATTCTGTGGGTTTCCCAATTCTGCCTTTAGTTTTTCCTGCCCAATTCACAATCTTTTGTGAAAGCTACTCCTACTCTCTGCTCTACCTCTTCCAACAGAGCACTGGTAAAGAGATTGGTGGTGGTAGTCCCAGCTTGGGTTCCTTGTTTGTGGTAACTAAGACATTTATAAATGGAAACAAAGTAGATATTGCTTGGTGAATTGGCTAAATTGTGATACTTCATAAAAAGGAATTATTGTGCTGTAAGAAATGATGAACTTGATAAACAGAAAGAAGTAGGAGACATTAACAAATAGAAAGTGAAGCTGAATCAAGAAAATATACACCATGTTGACAATGTAAATGTAAAAGCAACCATGATACCCAAAAGAAATTAAACTGAATTTTGAGAACGTATAAAGAATAAACTTGACACTGAAAAGGGATATAAGATGATACCTTCCTTTAAATCCTAGCTCTCTTGCAAAGATAAGAATCTTTTGGTGTTGAATATTGGGTTTAATGCCAGATTTTTTCCTCCATTTATTGAGTGGTTTTTATTGGCCTTTTTAGTTTCCTTCTTTTTTCAAAAATGCTTTATTATTAGAGAAGGCTCTTTTGGAAGGGGAGGCAGGAGGGACATAGAAATGACTCATCATGCTGCTGTAAGTCACATACCCTTTCCTCCTCCTGTGTTTTTTCCAGATTCCTTCCTTGTATTGTCTTCCCCATTAGACTGGAAATTTTTCAATGACAAGACTCTTTTGTTTTCTTCATTTTCTTATATGTATTTCTATCTTAGCCTAAGACCTGGCACATAGTAGGAAATGCTTATTAACTGATTTACTAATTAGCTAATAAAAGGATAGCAACAAAAGTTGATTTAAAGTATAAAAACTGAACAGAATAAAAGCATATCAAAACCCAAATTTTTAAAGTAGAAACCAAATCACTTCTTTGAAAATAATTCAGGTTTAGAAACTTTATGTATCTGTGAATAGAAATTTAAGAAAATAATAAAAAAAAAGTTCTTCCCCTAATTACTGAACTTAGGTATTATGATGTGTTCAAATTCTAAATTAAAAGAAAATGAGAAAAAATTGAAAGTATTTTCCTTGTCAGGTAGTGTCTTATCACGAATTATTCAAAATGAATTAAATATGTAAAAGAGATTAAAGAAGATTTTAAACTACTTATCTGCTAATATAGGCAGATGGTAAATTTTATCTGCTATGAACCCAATTACTTTAGGGGGTCATAGAAGAAGTCTCATTAGTTTGGAACTGAGACAGTTAATAACTTTACTATTTGTTTGAGATACCTTACTCTCCTGAGGAGACTGGATTACTACTAAGCAAGAAACAAACTCTTAAGTATGCAGAAAAATCTTTATAGCAGTTGAGAAGATCCTTATTGATTGGGAATGGCTGAATTACAAATGAAAGGATGAATGAGAAGGTTTCAGAAAAACATGGGATGTCTTCTATAAACTGATGAAAATGAAGTGAGGAAGGAAAATGATTCTATTTTGCCAATAATATAGTAAAGGCAAAAAACTTGGAAGGGCTTTGAAATTCCGATGAGTGTAATGACCAATTCAAGAGGACTAATGATGAAAAATGCTACCTATTTCTTGATAGAGAAGTGAAAGACTTAGAGTATGGACTGAAATATTTACACACACACACACACACACACACACACACATTTATATATCTTTCTTTTCAGATATGGCCAATGCAAAAATTTGACAAAAAGAAATAAAATTAAATGAGAGATTAAGAAAAAATTTTAAAAAGAAAAACAAGAAGACAAAAATCAAGCAACTAGAAAAAAAATTTCCAGTCTTAAAGAGAAAAATTAACTTTTTAAAAATTGGAAATGAACATGGAGGAACCAGTGACCTTAAGTGAACAAGAAATAATAAAACAAAATATAAAGTTTAAGAAACAATTATCGTATAAATGATTTCATGAAATTGCTGGTGAATTTATTTATGTTCTTGCAAGAGTGGTCTTCCAAAATAATGGACACCCAGCTAAGTCAAAAATTTTTATATGGTATAAGCTTTTTAAGCTATTAGTTATCTAAGTTTTATTTATTGAAGTTTTTTATTTTTATTATTTGTGATTCATGTTTTCTTCCTTTGTTTCTCCACTGGGTAGGTACTACACAATTTACAGTCTATCCCAAGGACCTAAAAACCATGTGAGTTTGCACCAAAAAGGGTATAATACCCTCCAAAATCCATAAGTAATGGAGGAGGGAATAGGGTGAATTGGGTTACAAAAGGATTTTTAGATTAATGGGAGTGAGATGATGTGTGTAGGTTAAAAGGAATGGGATAAAAAGGGAGAGAAAAGGTAGGGGGAAAAGATAAGGTGGAGGGTACCAAGGACATTAAGTAATAGTAAACCAACATATAGAAATAAAGTAGAAGAGTTAGCAGGGATAGGAAATAAGGGATATTCAGAAACATAATAACAATGACTACTGAATTTAATAGAAAAAAGTCAAACAAAAAATTCAATCGAAAGAGAAATCTCCATCATATTTCACTTATATTTATATTGTTTTAGATTTTTGTGTATGTATGTGTGTATGCCTATATGTGTATATTGGTATGTGTATGTATATGTATATGTGTCTCTCTGTGTGAATATCTATGTGTATGTATATATAGATACATATATGTGTGTTTATACATATATGTACACATACATATTTATATAATTATCTCTGTGCTTAACTGCAGCCTGTTTAGGGGAAGTGGAGGGATGGAAAGGGGAAAAAAAGCAAAAAGTGCACAATAGAGAATAAAGCAAAGAAAATATGGACAGCTATGATTATAATGGTTTATATTATTATATATTTTCTTGTAATAGAAATTTATTGTTACATATTTTGAATCTCCCCCAATGTTCTGCTGGGTACGTGACAAAGATTTTTTTTTTCTTTTTCTCTTTTTTTTCTATTCTTTTTTTCTTATTTTGCATTTATTTAAAAAAATTTTTTTAAACCCTAAGAAGATCCCTTCCCCCTCAAAAACGAACAAGCAAACAAACCCAAAGAAAAAACAAAGTAGGTACTGAATGAGACTGAATCCTGGGAATTCTTTGCAGGGTATCACCATGGGAATTTGAGGGCTGCTTTTAAAATTATGTGATAGTGTTCAAATGGAGGGGACCAAGTATTCACTTTATAACATATGCAGGGGTATTATGACTGAATATTGAGTGGTAAAGGAAAGCCTTTTGGTTGGCTGTTGAGCTAGAACTACATGTAAATTAAAAGGCATTAATTGGCCAAATTCCAATGAATTTTCTGGAGACAGTTGAGAAAATAATTTCTGGTATAGTCTGAAAGGCTTGAAATTCCTGATCTTTGTTGAAAGTGAAAGAAGTCTGAGTGAGGGTCAGGAAACAAGCTAGGAGATTATTCAGGGCAGAGGGTTTGTGCCTAGCTTCTGGGTGGGACCTTGTTTAGAGGACCTTTTCTATACTAAAGAGGGAGCATTTTTGTTTGAATCCTCTTAGGGAAGCAATGTTTCTGTTTGCAGGAGAGATGGCTAATATGTGGTAGAGAACACGATTTCTTTGTTCTTCCAGACACCAACCATTCATCCATTCATTTGATTGATTTAATATTTAATGTGTGCAAAACACTAGGTTGTATTTCACCACTCAGTGATGTCCCTGGCTTCAAGCTGAGGAGAGTATAATAGAGGAGTTAGGATTTGAACATGAGTTATCAAAATAATGGGTATTATGTGTAAAGTGACATAGTAGTAATAGCTGACCTGTCTGCAGCCCATTTCCCATATGAGCTTATTAGGAAGGTAGTGTCTTATCACTTTTATTTTTACAGCATTACTTAACCAACAAACATTTATTAAGCACTGTGCTAATTTGCT
Organism: Myrmecobius fasciatus; assembly: GCA_023553655.1. NCBI lineage: Eukaryota > Metazoa > Chordata > Mammalia > Dasyuromorphia > Myrmecobiidae > Myrmecobius > Myrmecobius fasciatus. Next base: position 21,875 of record JAJPUD010013596.1, read on the forward strand.
GGAGATTCAAAGAAGGTGAAAAGGCAGTTCTGATCTCAAAGAGGTCACCATGTAATAGGGGAGACAGAAAGCACACAATTCTGTACAAATAATCCATACTCAGTGCAAATTGGTATTAAGATGAATTAGGAAAGTCTTTCTATGACAGGTAGAATTTTACCTGACACTTGAAGGAAAGGAAACCAGAAGGTAGAAATGAGAAGAGAGAGCATGCCCAGAGAGGGCACAGTCACTGAAAAAGTCTGAGATCAAGATATGGAAATTCTTGCTGAGGAACAACACTTGACCAAATACTTGGTGGTAGTGGTGAGCATGAAATAAGGTGTAAAGAGACTGGAAAAGCCAGGAAAAACAGATCATGGAGGGTTTTAAAAGTCAAAAAGTTTTTGAGATGGGGAAGATATAGAGATTAATAAAAAGACCAGACTAATTTCATGCCCCTGAAAGTGGCAGAATCAGGGCTTAACCTCAGGACTTTTTCCACTCTTAAGTCCCAGTGTTTTGACAAGTACTTCCATACTCCGTTTCAATAAGATTACAAAGGAAAAAGGAAGCACTTCTTTGGAAAGAATAGGGAAGTCTTCTGGAGTTAATAATTGAATTGAGGCTCTAAGAATGACTATAATCTTGAGAGGTGAAGAATTGATGAGAATAGAAAATGAGAGTTGAGTAATGAGAGTGAGTTCAGTCCAGATGGAACAGAATGATGAAATGGAAAAGTACAAAATGTGGTCACTGAGTGGCAAGTGGTCTAATGAAGCTGAAATGTAAGGGCCTAATGCTTTCCTCTCATTGATTTATGTATCTATATCCTTTTCTTGGGTTATCTTTGCTTTTCTCATTCTTTTGCTCTTTTACACATTTGCTTCTATTTATACCTACCTGACTTCTCAGAAAAACTTCCTTTACTATATGTTTTGTACTTTTCTGTGTAGTTATCTATGAAATTTCTTGGCGAAATCTCACTTGTCTGTTAGTGGCTAAATGGAACTGGGGGACTCCATATACCTGGGGAACACCAAATTTCTAAATAGTTGGAGCCATTTGTAAAGAGCCTAGATATCCTTCACCTTCATAAGAGTACTGTGTTGGTGTCTTATCTCCACCCTCCTTTCCTCATTTGAGTATATATATCTGAAAGCAATGACCTATGTCTTATCTAGACTGCATTTACACCTAGTATATTGCTTGTCAAAGGTAAGCACTAGATAAAAGTTTGTTGAATGTATACAAGAATGAAAATTGAGTTGCCTATCTTTGGAGTGTACAAGTGGAGTTGAGATGTTTATTCATCAATGAGATTATAAAGGGGATTCTTTCTTAAACATAGGTTGAATTAGAGGGTCTCTGAAGGATCTCCCTGAAGGTCACTGAGATTCTGTGATTCTTTATGTGAGGAGGCTTCTCTGGCCATACTCAAATCACCTGAAATGGATGCTTCCTCCACCACTGGTGGCAAGGTAACACCATTAGCAGGTTGCCTCTTTTGCTTGCTCCTGCTATATCCTAAAGGTGATAGGCACATCTTAGCTATAACTTAATGATCATGCACTGAACCAGTGAAAGGGGAAGGGTTTCCTGGTCTTGTTCTCTTCTACTTCAGCTCAGAGAAATGGGTCTGGAGCTGTTTGCTTATATTCTATTCCATTTGTCCTTCTTAGTTTTTGGTCCTGGAGGTGATCCCCACTGGTGCTCAAAGTTCAAGTCATAATTCGAACCAGAATTTCAGGTGAGATGTTGCTGCAAGCCTGGAAGGGAATCTCAGAGAAGTAGGAGTATCTGGGACTGGAGTCTGCAATGACCTGGGCCTTGTCCTTGGAATGTGGGACTAGCCTCTGTAAGAATGGAGTTAAAGAATAAGTCTACTACTGTTTTCCTTGTTAGAATATGAGATGGTATGGGGTGGAAAGGGAGGATTATGCCTTCTATGTATTTGTGGAGTAAATTTTTGTGGAGTATTTTTGTGAGCCTACCTTTTCAAAGCATAATTTCTCTGAGAAATCTCGCTTGTCTGTTAGTGGCTAAAAGAAACTGGGCTTCTATGAACTCCACATACTTGGGGAACACCAAAACTGTAAATAATTGGAGGCATTTCTAAAGAGCCTAGATATCTCTAACCTTCATAAAAGTACTGGAGAATCCTGGGAGGGAGATAAAAGGTAACACATCTGGTCTTTAGGAAGTAAGGATCAGGGTGCTTTGTGTTTCACCTAAATGACTTTCAATCCCCATGTTTCACCTGTAGTTTTTGGACTTTCTCAAAACCATCCCTTATGTTCCCTTTCTTTCTTTTTCTTTTTCTTTCTCCCTCATTCTTTTCTCTTTTTCTGTCTGTTTCTTTTTCAGTGGGAGACCAGCAAAACCATCTTGTTGGATGGTTCTCCCAAAAGTAAACTTTCTATCTGAGATTTGAAGGGTATTGCACAGACTTTAGAAGAATTTAACTATATTAAAAATTTTGGTCACCTTCTTTTTGTTTACCTGCCACCTTGTGGATGCACATAAGTGTCTTTTTTCAAATTTATTTGTTCCTGTGTAAATTTGTGTCGGGATGAAGGAGCTGGGTAACTGATGGTGCAGATAGCATTTGAACGGCTTGGAGAAGGTCAGGGATTTCCACAAAAATTTCCCTCCTGGTTGCTGGTAATGCTCACTTCATCCTCTGTTCATGGTCCTCCCCTCTTTACAGATTCTTCAGTCAAGATACAAAAGAAGAAGCAGGTTTGATGCTCTGGTGTAATGATTTTAGCTCTGTGAAAATCTGTTTTTAATGATTTGCTTTAAAGAATCCTTTTAAGAACTGTTTCCCACAGGTTCGCATCTTCCTGCCTCTCAGCCAAATAATTCACTAACTGCTTGATTGAATTTGTCTGGTAACAGGGAAAATGGAAAGGTGTTATGGCTGCAATGTGAAGCTGAGGAAGCCAGGCCCCCCCGGTCACCCCAGACTTTCTGTTTCAATGAGCCCAACCCTGTTCCTGTACCAACCTGTGCTTAGGATTGGGGGCAGAGCCTACAGCTCCTGTCAGAATGATGCAAAATGGACATAGCAGGGCCTGAGGGACATTTCCTCCTGTTTTGCAGATTTAACTTCAGCAAGAAAAGAAATTCAAAGAATAATTTTGGACCTGAAAGGGCCCTGGGGTACTTGCAATTCCTCACACTAGTTATTTTTTCTTCCATGTCTTTCCTTCTGTGTTGGTCACCTAAATGCTTAATATGGATTGGAAGTTCTTCCAGGTGTCTCAACAGGCCCAGCATGTAAACTGTCATATCTTTTGGGTGACTCCCATTTTTTAAAGAAAATATCTGCTCCTCTAAAGAAACATATTTGAACACCAATCTGATTAAATCCTGAGAACCGAGGAAGGCGGAGGGGGACGATAAGCCAGAAAGGACTGTGAGGTAAGAAGTTGGCCAACCTGCCGATTTTTCCCCTCAAATGTTTTGCAGAAACTCAGCCAAATTCCTTCAAACATGTTGACTGTTAAAGGAGCCTTGCATCACTTGGATCTAGACCAGACCTAAGTGAGGATCATAACAGACTCTCTGGATGCAGTGCCTTCTTTTTTCCAACTGGGATTTAAATGACCATGATACCTTCCTGGCTTTGGAATCTCACTCACAGAGAAGATTCTCTGCCTGGACTTTCCCACTGGGGACCCTGAGAGCTGGAATCAGGGATCCCCCAGCTGAGAGACTCAGGAATTAGTGTTCCCTCGAATTGGTGATGTTTTCTCCTACTTTTTACATGTACATTATTAGCATTGCTATAAGTATAGTAGTATTAGGACTTAATAGCTACTGTTGCTGTTGCTGCAAATTGCCTATGCATTTGCCTTTTCTATATTCTTCTTAAGTATGTCTTATTGTAGGTAGGAATCCAAACCATAAATTTCCTCAATCATACACTACCCTCCCTGCCTAGAATGCTCTGCCCTCTTCCCTGTGTTCCTTCTGGACTCACTTCTAATCTTGCCTCTGCAGGAAGCCTAGTCTGGTCCTGCCAGGTCTTTGTCCTTTTCAGATTGCTGTCATATACTCTTTTTCTCGATGTTGTATTTGTGAGAAATAATTCATTTGATAGACACACTTCTTTTTCTTTTGTATAGCTACTTTGGTTGTGCCTGTCTCTATTTTATGTGTGCATTGGGTGTGAAGGAGCTGGGTAACTGAGGGTGCTGACATCATTTGAATGGGTTGGAGAAGGACAGGGATCTCCACAGAAATTTCCTTCCTGCTTACCAGGAATGCCCACTTCACCCTCTACCCACCATTCTTCCTTCCCAACAAATCCTTCAGTTAAGACACAAAACAGGTTTGGTGCTCTGGTTTAATGATTTAGACTTGAACAAATCCATTTTTTGATTTACTTTAAGGTAACTTCTGAAGGAATGATTCCCACGGGTTTGTATCTTCCTGCTTCTCAAACAAGGAAACAAAATTTCCCCATATTTCATCTGGACACAAGAAAAATGGAAAGAGATCATGACTCCAATGTGAACCTGAGATAGCCAGGTCCCCCTGAGTCACCCCAGACCTTCACCTTCCCTTTCCCTTTCCAAACCTCCCTTCTGTATCATCCTGAGCCCAGGTTTGGGGGCAGAATTTAGAACTTATGGCAGAATGAGGCAGGGTAGATATAATAGGGGCTGAGGAACATGTCCTCCTGCTCTGCAGATTAAAGTGCAAAAGGGAAAAAGATTCAAAGAATAATTTTAGGCCTGGAAGGGACCTGCTCTGCTTGCAGTTCCTCATTCAGGTTACTCCACCTTCCATCCTTTTGTCTTTGTCACTCTTTGTCCAGAATCCTCTGCCCTGTTCCCTGTGTTCTTTGTGGACTCAGTTGGAGCCCTGCCTCTCAGGATTCCTTCCGTGGTCTTCCCAATTCTTTGTCCTTTCCAGATTGCTGCCATATAGTTTTTCTCTATATATTGTATTTATCTAGATATTTACATCTTTTCCCTCAATATGGGCATTTAAAGGGCAGACACTGTTTTGTTGTTGTTGTTGTTGTTGTTGTTGTTGTTTTGACTTTCATCATATCTCCAGTGCTTAGCCCAGTGCCTGACATATAAGACCTGCTTAATGAATGCTTGTTTCCTGTCTGACCTTGGGCATGTTAGAAAGCTCAGTGTTATGCACTGCGCCAAAAAGAAAAGGCTTAGCTACCCTCAGCTTCCAAAGGAGTTTCATCCTTTTTTTTTTTTTTTAGCTATGGAGAATGGACTATTCATTTTAAGGGATGGAGATGAACGTTACAGGCCTGGGAAGTCAGGCCTATGTTGAATATACTCACTCAAAAGCTCTTTGAATTTCTCCTTGAAGTCGCCTGCATCAGAAATAGTGGGTGCTGTGTTAGTAGTAGAATAGGCCATACATAGATGATGGAAGTTCCCTTAACTTTCTCCCCAGTAATCCACCTCCAGGAGGAGCAAAGCTCTTAATGAAAAGGATCACTACAGATCCCCCTCTCCCCTCACATCCTAGTTATTTCTTTTTGTTTTAGATGAGGAAACTGAGACTCAGAGAAATGAAATGATTTCTCCAACATCACTCAACTAGCAAGTGTGCAATTAGAAAACAGGTTTCCTGACTCCAAGTGGAATGAGCCTTCTGCCCCCCCCCAAACGCCCAAGACCCAAGACAAAGAAGTACCAGATCAAACCAAAGGTACTGCTTCCCTCCCTCCACCCAAAGACCTTCTGTGACTCTGAGTATGTATATGCCCATACCCGGAGGCAAATGAACAAGGGGCACTGCTTGGGACAGAGGTAGATACTCACCCTTAGCTGTTGTTGTTTTTGTTGAGGCTGCAGTGGTCTGTGGGGCATCGTTCCCTGCTTCGGAGTTCTGTGGAGCTGGTGTTGCTAGGACTGGTGCATCAGATTCCTCTCCAGCTGCAGAATCAATTTTTAAACATTGAGGTACTTCAATTCTCCTGCCTTAAGGTGGGCAGAATTTTTGGCTATTACTGACTGTATCTAAATATTTTTTTTATATTCAGGTATCCTATTGGTCAAATAGTATAAAATGAATATTTGTACCCTTAAAAAGTCTAAAAACTTTAAAACCTTAATTAAAAATTTTGTCATTCAGTGGTGTTTCAGTCATATTTGACTTTTTGTGACATAATTTGGTGTTTGCCATGGTTTGCTATTTCTTTCTCTACCCCATTTATGCATGTGGAAATAAGATTAAGTGACTTACTCAGGATCATATAGGTAGTTAGTGTGAAGTCACATTTGAACTCTAGACAGGGAATGTTTCTGACTCTGAGCCTGGCACTCTATGCAATATGGCAACTCCTATCAACCTCTCTGAAAATACTTTGTTGCTAAAAATTGCTAAGCTTTATCTGAATGTTCAGCAAGTTGTGATCTTTTTGGCTGGATGGGGTTTCTTCCATGTTGATGGCTGCTGACTGATCAGGATAGTGGTTGCTGAAGGTTGGGCTGACTGGCCATTTAAAAAATAAGATAAAGAAAGTTGCCATATAGATGGATACCTCCATTTACTTTAACAATTAGAGGCCTTTGAAGAGTTAATAATTGAGATAATTTCAATATTGCTGTGTCACCTAGAATACAGAGGAGCAAAGAAAGGGAGAGAGATGGGGAACAGCTGGATAGTGGAGCAGTCAAAACACACACAACATTTATTAAGTTTGTCATCTTATATGGGTACATTTGTGGGTCCTAAAATATAATAGCTTGACGATCATCGATCCCAGATCACGATAACAGATATAATAATAATAATAATAGAATTTGAAATAATGTAAGAATTACCAAAATGTGACAGAGATGATGTGAATTAATAGTGTTAGAAAAAATGGTGCCAGTAGTCTTGCTTGATACCACAAACCTTCAATTTTCAAAAATAAGCAAATCCTGCAATATCTGCAAGGTGCAGTTAAGTGATTGTTGTGCCACAGTTTGCCTGTCTCAGTTTCCCTCAGTTGCTATATCAGTCTCCCTCAGTTGCTGTCTCAGTTTCCCTTAATTGCTCTGTCCCAGAATAGCAATGCCCATTTCCTGACCTTCAGAAATAATTGGAGTCACATTCCAAAGGAGGAATAAAACCTCCAACAGGTGGCCAGCCTTGACATTCCCCTTATCTGTATGACCCAGACTTTCTGTCTTCTCCCAGTTTCTGGAATCCTTACTCCCTACCTGCCAGAACTGAATTTATGATTTCTTTGAACACCAGATGTGCTCAGCTGTTCCCATAAGTTCTTTGCCTCCCTGAGTTATAGAACCTATATAATGCATAATGTCCCTCAATGGGGTGCTGAATACTTTGTATTTTTCAGTTAGCTGACATTGCTGTGTGCCAGTCTCTGGCCTGGACTGTCTGCTTTGAGACATGAGTCCCACCAGTCCTGATCCATAGCTATGGATTCTGAACTCTCAATTAACATCAATAAAGCATTACCTAATTTCCATGTGTGATACTGCCTCAGTTCCTCCCTGAGCATTACATTTGGAGGCTCCCCAGCAAGATATGAGGCCTGGGACCAGTATTGCACAGTGGAATATAGCAGGTCTCCTTCTGGAGTCTTGGGGCAGCTGTATTTGGGCTCTTTGTTTAGGGAAGGCCGGCCCTCTGGCTTCTTCCAGAGTCTCACGAGGAGAGCAGCTTCAGCCGTAGCAAGAGCTCAGGGAGGATACCTCCATTAGGCCATAAGAGAGTCTTTTTGAAATCCCTGCAGGGTAAGTTCAGTCTGTCTGTCTGTCTGGGGTGTCGACACATCTGTCTGGTCTTGAAACATTATATGAGGAAGAGGAATTAGAGGTTGACGAACTTTGAACTAATTGCCCCCTCATCGAGTCCTAGCGATATTAGGAGGATGTTCCTGATATCATCTGGTTAAAAATTAAAAAAAAATACAAAAAAATATTATTTGAGCCTGGATGTATTCTGGGCACCTGTTGGCTTCAGTCTGAGGGAAATCTGGATTCCCTGGCAATCTCTGTGAAGGCAGAGAGCAACATTAGCAGTCTGGGAAGCTTCTTTGAAAAGCTCAGTTTGAATATCTAAAGAGGGAGTGATTGTTACCTTAAAAGCCTCCCCTCTCCTCTCGCTGCTTTCCTGAGAAGAGTAAAAGTTTGCTTTTTCTGTGTTTGTCTGTCTGTTTGGGTTGCTTTAAGTTCCCCTGTGAATCAGTGTTTTGTGTGACATTTGTCACATTTGTCCTGTCTGATCTGTCTGTTTCATGAACTTCCCTCTCCTCTCCCGGCATTCCTGACAGGAGTGTCTCTTAAGTGTCTGTGTTTGAGAGATCTCTGTGTGTTTTGTTGGATTAAAGAGCTCTGATAGTTGGTTGTGTGTGTGTTGGGTGATTAGGAAGCTCCGATAAGCTTTAAGAACAATGACTGGGAAATTTGGCAATTGGTCATTTCAATGTTAAAAATGCTTGGGTTTAAAAATTTCTCATTGGAGTTAAATGTTTGCATTAATTTGAAACTAGCAGGAACAGGAAAGTTTGGCTATTTTAAAATGCTAGCAGAGAAGGTTCCCCCCCCCCAAAGCCTGCTAGAAGAAAAAATGGGAAAAGAGCCATCAAACAGTGGCAATAAATTATTCTTTACAGAGATAACAGCTCTGCCTGGAGAGAGGCAGAAAGAGAACAAAGAAAGTGGATGTTAATTAGTGTTGGAGAAAAAACTTGGGAGAAAAAAGTTTTGGAAAATGCAGTTTAAAATTATATGTGTATGTGTGTGTGTATATATACATATGTGTGTATGTGTATGTAAACATACAATCAAATGGTAAATTAGCTTGCCTGCAACATTCAATTGGAATTTAGGAAATTTATTTGAGTGGAGAAAAAAAAAGAAAAGCCATATTCTTTTGGATTTATGGGTATTTGGTTTTTTATAATTACTGTTGTTTTGTGCATGCTAGATTGTTTATTTTGGGTATAAGATCTTAGAAATTTGTCTTTATGTTGAACCATCAATACCGTAAGAAAATTTTAAAAGCTGTGTTTGATTTCAGATTGATAATAGTTTGTTTGGAAAAATCCTGATAATTTATTTTACCTTCTGAAACATGCTGGGTAATTGGTAAGCACTACGAGTTATACTTTACATTTTGTCAACTTTGATTATGAACATGTGTGTGAGTTTTGTGGAATTATTTAGATGTTCATTTAATTGTTAATCTTGAAAGTTTTGAAGGAAAGGAAAGGAAAAAGACAGGAGATAAGAGATGGTTTTAATGGGATAAGGAATTGAGGGACTAAAGAAAAGGAAGGAGAGACTGTGTATTTGGGAAGAGTGAAAAGAGGGAAAAGGCATGTAGAAGAAAGGGAAGAGGTCGTAGAGGAAAAAAAAAGGTTAGAAAGATATTTGGGAAGGGGGAGAGAGAGAAGGATTTGGCATTCTAAAAGTTAATTAAGGAAAATAATAGTTGAATGGGGGAGAGAGAAACAGGAAGATTATTTCTCAAAGGGTGAAGATTTAACTCCCCTCCACACTTTCAGCTGCTTCTTTAGAAATGGAAATAAACTTGGCTATTTGTTTACTTAGGGTTTAAGGAATATGATAACAAATGTGATCTGTAATTTGGAAGGGTTAATTCCAAAAGTTTAATTGATGTTTTTAATTGATTCTTCTATGTGAAAATGGGATATTCTGCATGAGTTTTAATTGATTGAACTGAGTCATCTTAAAATTGTATTCACTGTCTGAAGGGATTCTGAGAGAATTGGTTTTTGTGCCTTTTGTGTCTCTATGTTTCTGTTCTGGACAATATGCAATTTGGAATTTTTATGTATTGGGTATTTTAAAGCAAAATGATCTGTAATGTTCACCTTATGAAACATGTACTTTGATATGAAAGTTAAGGTCCAGAAAATTCATGGGACAAATTTTTTACTGTTATCAATTTAATGTCATGGTAAATGCCTGTTTAGGATTCATCTGAAACTTTGGTTAATGGGATTTGTTATTGGAGGTAAAATTTCTTGGGCTTGTAGCTGATATTGTTTAGGATTTTAAAGTTCTGCCTTTTGTAAGTTACTGGGAAAATTACCTGGAGTGAAACTGAGTTAAGGCTATTTTATCCTGTGTCCTGTATGTACTGAAGGATCAGTTTGACTGATTATATTGTGTTATGGCCATGTCCATGTTTTTCCTCCTGTAACTGATTTCTGTGATCAGAGCAATAGTCAATAGAAATCATTGCTGCAATTTAATTATGTCATACCTTGCTGTTTCCAATCTGACTTTCTGTAATCATTATGCTTAGGCACATGAGTATTTAACCTGGTCATCTGTCTGTTATTGGATATTTATGTCTGTAGGTATTCAGATCCTTAAAAGTTTCTGCATCCTGAGAGGACAATTAGCACCTATGTCTGTGAGCTCAAACTGCATTTTGTTATCAGCCTGCAGCAGTTTATCTGCCTGTGAGACAAATGTGTCTCCTTATATGGGAAACTGCTGGTATAGCCCCTGCTGCCTTCCCCACATTTTCTGAACCAGTCTTTCTGTCTCAGACTGTCCCAACCTGTATTTGTTAGATTTGTTATCTTTTTTTTCTGGATTTTGGTTAAGTTTACAGCTTTTCTGACAAGCTTCTGGGACCTGGATCCTCACTGTTGGCTTTCACTATCGGCTTTCACCGAGCTCAACCCCCTCCCCACAAGAAGTTCAATTTGCCCTCTCTCAGCCTGAAGTACTTCTTAAAGAGACATTGCCCTTTTTTCCAGAATGGACTTGTTCGTGATTTTGGGGAACTGAGGGTGGTTGATGACTAATTGTAAACTCTGACTGTGTATTACTGTATAATCCCCTGTTACTGTGTGTAACTGTATAATTCTGATTGGGTTTTCTATTGCTGTATTTTGGATTTAAGGATCGAAATGTTGGGTTAAGACTGTAATGTATAGTTTGTATCTGCATTGTCAAACTGATCACAATGTTCCCCTCGGGATATGTAATTGTTAAGGGATCTTGAGTTCCAGAGTGGAAAACTCCTACTATATTAGCCTGTTATGTGGGATGGACTTGACAACTGGAGCCCTATTTACTCCTTCTTGGATGATTCCTTTGGTGGGAAAAACAAAAGGGGGGAGGAATGAGAAATAATAACCAGGAAAGCAAGTGGATTTTCCCCAAAATACTTGAAATGGGAACCACTAGTGCCCTTCCGTTTCATATTCATTTGGCCTTAGGTACTTCTGACCTGTCCCCACCAGTTTAAATTAGAAGCCCCTTTATCAGTCCATTTTTCATTTTTTCTGCCAGCTTGGTTTATTATTTAAACCCCAACTGGTCTGTGATTGCTGGTTCTGCTTTAACTTTGAACCCCCTTATTTTGTTGGAATGGCCCTGGCAGACTCCGTTTCTGGGGCCATTCCTGGCAGTCTCTCTGATCCACTTCCCAGGCCTGTAACCCCAGTCACTTAGCATTTCAGCATCCTATGTTGCAGTTTTCTTATTATGCCTCTGGGTTCATGGTTGCCTGCCTTGGTGGTCTGACACAGTGCACACTGACACTCTGACACTCTGATCTGCAGCAGTGTTCCCCAGCCTGTCTGTTGTTCTGAGTGGGGGCAGGTGGAGCAACTTTGGGCCTCACCCTTCCCCCTTGGAGTCTCTGACAGCCTGTGCAGCCCTAGAGGGGCTAATACAAGCTGCCTTGGGCACTGTTCCCTTTGTAAGCAGAGAGTTAAGTGCACAAACCTTTGCAGACCTGACATTGAACTGCCCATCTCAGACTGAGCTCCCTGGCTGAGATGGAGCTCAAGAACTGCAGAGGAGCTGACAGGCTTGCAACAGGGAGGACTATAGAAGGCTAACAGCTCTGGGGCTATCAGGGAGAGACTTGCCATCACTGTAGGTCCCTGCACCTTTTTCTAGTTTTATTATCTGCTCCTGATAGGGTCAGTTACAATTGTGGTGCTGAGACCTTCCAGGTATCTGGGGGAAGGTGATTCAATGATTTGAATATTCAGAAAAGAGAGTGTGGAATGTTGTGCCACAGTTTCCCTGTCTCAGTTTCCCTCAGTTGCTGTTTCAGTTTCCCTTAATTGTTCTGCCCCAAAATAGCAACCCTTTCTCCTGATCATCAGAAATAATTGGACTCACATTCCAAAGGAGTTATGAAACCTCCAGGTGGCCAGCCTCAACATCCCCCTTATCTGTATGACCCAGACTTACTGTCCTCTCCTAGGTTCTGGCATCCTTCCTCCTTACCTGCCAGAACTGAATTTATGGTTTCCTTGGACACCAGATGTGCTCAGCTGTTCCCATGAGTTCTTTGTCTCCCTGAGCTATAGAACCTATATAATGCATGATATCCCTCAATGGAGCGCTGAATACTTTGTACTATTCAGTCGGCTGACATGGCTGTCAGTCTAAGTCTCTGGCCTGGACTGCGTGCTTTGAGACACAAGTCCCAGCAGTCCTGATCCATAGCTATGGATTCTGAACTCTCAATTAACATCAATAAAGCATTACCTAATTTCCATGTGTGATACTGCCTCAGTTTCTCCCCAAGTATTACATGATAAAAGGCCTGCCTTTATGTGAGAGGGGCTGGATGGGGGAGTAGTGAGTTTCTCTCCCAGCTCCAGAAGGCCCTCCAGTATCCATTCATTAATTTAGTCAATTCACACCATGATTTTACAGATTGTAACCTTTGTGTATTCCAAATTGTTTTTTTCTTTAGAATCTGGGGTGATAATAATTTTAGGATTGGGAGAACTTTCAGGGAATTATTGATGACTACTAAATGTTCCCCTTGGATTAACCCTCCCCAAAAATCCCTGCCCAATTCAATTTTGAATGTAATGACCAAGAATCCATAACAGAGGAGTGGGAGGTAATGTTGTCTCAGACTATGTATTTTCTGCAATAAGAAACTGCCTGGAGGAGGAGGAGAAATTGATCTAGGTGTGGGAAGCTAGAATCACTACTTCTCCATTTCATTCTATTAACATTGAGAAACTCTTATTCCGTCACTTGGGGTGCTGGGCACAGAGAGCCATTTCAGTCACACTGATTGTCTCTGCTACATGGAGTACATGAGCACAACGGACTTGGGGAGTTTGAATCCTGTGTTAGCGCTTTGGACACAAGCAGAAATTCTCATTAAAGGATAAGGATGGAGCCACAGATTAAAAAAAAAAACCACACAATTTTAAATCAATATTTCACATCATCCCCAGTGCTCAGTTTAGAGTCCTGGTAGCCTGGGCAGGCAGAGTACTGGAGTTCTCACACATGCAAGCCAGATCCACTGTGGTGAGGCCAGTTGCTTCATGGCTTGAGTACCATTTCACCTGGTGGGCATCAGTGACATTGCACACTTGCTGTAAGCTCTTGTTGAATTTGTAGGAGTTGTTTCATTTTTGTTATTTGTTAATTCTATATTGGAACAGTGCCTGACCTATAGTAGGTGGGTAATAAATGTCTGATGATAGATGAGTGACATGATACCATATTTGCATTACTGAAATGCCTCATGTGCTCCCTAGGTTATGCACAAAAAGTCACAGGCAGTTCTCTCATGGAAAATCTGCTATTGTATTTGTATTGGGATAGAATAAAAGTAATTTCATGTATAAAGAAAAAATCAGGCATATTTCTCTCCTTGAAATTATATTCTAATGAGGGGAAATGTCTTGAACCTAAATAAGTGAAATAAAAGGCATGATGAGAGAACTGAGATAATTAACAATAGCTCTCATGTCTATAGAATTATCCACACAACCATCTTTCTGAGGTTGATAATGGAAGTATAATTAGTCTTAGAGAAACAAAAGTAAATTCATAAAGAATACTTTTTTCCTCTTTACCAGCTGCCTTATGGAGTGTAGTTCCAAATAGTTCCAAATTCAGGAACAAAAGGTCTCAGACCAAAGGTTCTGGAAAGAGAGCCCAAAGGACTTTCTCTTTCCCATGCATCTTTCTTCCAATAAGTTCTTTCAGGTGTCCAATTGTAATCTTTCCACATATCTATTGAGAATTGTTTTCTCTAAATCAGGACTTTTTTATATGTGGCTCACAGATTCCCAAGTAATCCATGGGTGCATTTCATGGCACCCATTATTTGGAATGGGGCAATTTTATATCTTTATTGTATTTATTTATTTATTTTTGCTAACTCTTGGATTCCTTTGAAGTTGTGAATATTTTATTATATATTGAAAAGCTACATTCAGAGAGGGGTCTTTAGGCTTTTCCGGACTACCAAAGGGTCCAGGTGAAGAACTCTTGAAGCTGAACCAAGATATGCTTGTTTAGAAATAGCCTGTTAAAAGCTGGATTCTTTTATTTCTGGCTTCTATCACTAAAAAAGAAAAGCTGCTTTGATTACAGTATATGTCTATATGTTGGAGAGGCAGCTTAGATTGTTGGATAGAGGTAGGAAGATGTGGGTTAAATCCCGCTGTGTGATCCTGAGTAAGCCACTTAACTTCTGAATGAATTGTTCTTATGTCATCCTTTCAGTTCTGACTTTGGGCTCCCCTGTGGGGTTTTCTTGGCAAAAATACTGCACTGATTTGCCATTTCTTTCTGGAACTAATTTTCAGAATAGGAAACTGAGGTAAACAGGATTAAGTGACTTGCCTAGAGTCACACAGTTGATCAGTGTCTGAGATGGGATTTGAATGAAGTTCTTCCTTATTCCAGCTACTCTATCCACAGTACCACTAGTGCCCCTGAGGGTTTTGGGATAGCTCTTGAAGACTGAATTTCAGAGAAATTCAACTATTTGATTAGTTGAATCTATTATTGTTAGAGGCAGTTTCCACAACCACTGGATTTTGTTTCAGGCAATATCTTTCATGGCGGTTTTAGGATATGTATAAATGGTCCATCCACATTGCCCTACATTGCAGAATCTCAATTTCTCCTGCTAGCATTGAAGATGCATCAGAATCTGAGCATCATAACTTGACCATAAGATTAATCAGGTTATCTTGGAAGTGATCAGCTGGTAAGATAGTAAAGGAGACCACATGCAGGTATGGTAGTAGAATTATTTTGCTTCTTGCTTATTGTGCATTCATTCATGTTTATTTTAGGGGAGAGAGAACCCTGCCTCTGATTTGTGAATTTTGATACAGGAAAACTCCTTGCAGAGGAATCTTTCTTTTTCTGTCCCCTTTATCTGTCTTCTCTTTTTTTTCTCTTCCATTCTCTTTCTTTCTTTTCTTTTTCATTTTTTTGGTGGCTTTGACAGGATAGAGTCTCAAAGAGTTTCAGAGAACACTGAGAGATTAAGTGATTTCCTTGAGGTTACTAGCCCTGGTCTTCCTGACTTCCCTCTCAGCCACCTAGAGCTAAGGAAGCTCAGCCAGCACTGGAGCTGCCATAGTCTTTTCTCTTCCACTCTGGCAAGTAGAGAGCTCTTAGGAAGTAGGTGAGTCCCTGCTTAGTTCTTGACTTTTGTTGCTGTCCCTCTTCATAGCCTTTTGACCAAATATTTCCTTTCAAGGCTTAGCTGGACATCTCGTTCTAAAGGACAATGAGCTTAACTCATAAAATCTTTATTTTAATACGTTTATTGGAGTAGATAAAGGAATGACACACCAAAAATTTTAGGGCACAAGGAATAATTATTTTTGAAATAATTTTGAAAGTTTTACTGTGTTAATATATAAGATCATGAAATAGATGACCCAGCAGAGAGGAGGTAAAAAATAAAACCTCTCTAGCATTAGTTAAAAATGTATATTTTAGGGCCAGCTAGGTGGCACAGTGGATAGTGTACCAGCCCTGAAGTCAGGAGGACCTGAGTTCAAATCTGGTCTGCTACACAACCCTTTCTGGCTATGTGAGGATGGGCAAGTCATTTAACCCCAATTGCCTTAGCAAAGAAAAAAATGTTTATTTTAGCATATAATATAGTCCCTCTTAATTAGAGTTCAATAAATTATATGCCTATGTTTTAAAATACATATTTCAAAATGAAATGTAATGCAACTCTTAAAAAGTTATATTCTAAGGCTTTTCTCTAAAATGATCATTTTTTCTTTTAAAAATGGCATAGTGGATAGAGTGCCAGGATGAGAGTCAGAAAGATTTAACTTTAGATATCTAGGTATCTAGCCTCAGGTACTTATTAGCTGATCCTTGGTAAGTCATTTAGCTCTGTTTGCCTCAGTTTCCTCAGCTATAAAATAAGATGGAAAACCAAATGGCAAACCATTTGAGTATCTATGGAAAGAAAGCTCCAAATGGTGTCACAAAGGATCAGAGACAGGTAAAAAATAATTGAACGATATTTGGTACGTTATTTCTATGGATCAGTGATTGGTCTTAGAGAAGGCTAACATGACCCTAGGAAGGGTAACTATTTTATTCTGTAAGTGGGAATTTATAAAAATTAGTCTCAGGCCCTCTTTGGAGTCCTAGACTTCTGTTGCAAGGCCTGGGAAAAGGGCCATACTCACCAGCTCCCATCAGAATTCCAGCCAGAGTAGTCATGAGGAGAAAAACAGAGAACTTCATTTTGCTGAGATGTATGGAGAGGTTTCTTGAAGAGGAGGGGAAAGTGTAGATGAAGCCACCTATCTACCAAGGTACTTATAAAGATATTGGAAGCCAATGGAAGTTGAGGAGGCATTTACCCTCCTTCTTCTGCAAACTACCAAATCCCTTCCCTATATTCCTGCCTACAGCCATTTGTTAAATTAACAAGGGTTGTTGGGGGTAGATACTTAATTTTTTGGCAGGGAGGTCATGGCCATCAGTGCTGGCAAATGTCATCCTTCACATCATGTGTTTACTTATGACTTTGTCCACAACTAACCCATGAGAAAGAGCAATCCTGATCAGCTCGACCCAAGGGCAGTGGATGAGAGAGACCTCCTACTCATTTTGCGTTATTATAGTGGTAGGTCTCTTTCACAGGCCATCCAGAGACCTCCTGGCTTCTGCCTAGAAAGTGGGCTTGAGAAACTCAATTTGTCCAACTCCCTGACTCTAGGTAAGATGTTTCCAATTCATGTCAGACTAAAAAAAGTATTCTAGAGTTTTCCTCAAAAAGAACTCATAAATAGAAGAATTTATAGAATAATTTTATATCTTTTTCTCTGTATATATCTCTATATCTAAGGATGCTCATCTAGGGATGGGCAAAGAAGAAAAAAAGAAATCTACATGATAACTTGAATACTGCTGTTGTTTGTCTCTAATCCCCTAAGAGAACCATGACACAAGGGAGGTAACGCCATGACATTCAAGTGAAATGGGTTTAAGTAATGGAAGACTGTGCAAGGTCATCAGCCTTACTTTTTCTTCCAGAGCCATCTGGATCCTGTGGCCAAAAATCCATCGAGAGAACTAGAGATGGCTCTCGGCACAGTTAGAGAATTTGTCATTTTTAAGCTAATTTTTTAAACTTTCTTTTTCTATTTATTTCTAAAAGAAGGAAATACATGGAGCTATTTGTAATTTGTCATGTCATCTTTGTAAAAATATTACTGTCATATGAAAAAGGGTGGGAGGTTTGGCTTTACCACCTAGTAATTTAGTCTACATATAAGCTAAAGTCTTTAACAGATCTCAGTTTGATTGAGACCACATCCATGTAGTGATTAAGGCTAGGTGGCAACTGAGGCAAAGAATGGCCTCTTTCACCTATTCAAAAATAAAAATTAATAAATAAAATAAACCAGAGAGTGGAAGACCCTCAGTGTTTCTGGCCAAAAGAGAAAATTCTTTCTATTTATCTTTACCCTGACTCAATTATGACCCAAGCTATGTTCCCTTGGGATTCCTTGCCCTGGGATTCATTGGCGGCCAATCAATGAGAGTCAGAGTGATTTGTCTTTAAGGCACAGTCCTTAAGAAAGAAAGAAATCTAGGCAGTAAAGCCCCAAGATATCTTGGGAGGGTGAAGCATTCAAAAAATAAATTTAAGAGCATCTGGAGGCTAGTGTATGAAGCACTATATGGACAAAGGGAACAGGAAAGAAGGAGGGAGGTATGGAAAAATGTTGAAATCAACCTTAGATACCTATTACCTGTATAACTCTGGGCAAGTCACTTAAATTAATTTCCCCCGCTTTCCTCTGGTATAAAATGAGCTGGAGTAGGAAATACTAATCATTCCAGTATACTTACCAAGAAAACTCCAAATAGGGCCATAAACAGTTAGACATGACTGAACAACAAAAAATCTAGAAGACTTTCTCTCAGGTCAGAGTTGAGGCACATTTTTTATTTTCACCATTACAATTCAATATTCTACTAGAAATTGTAAGTATACTGATAATATAAGAAAAAAAGAAATTCAAGGAATAAGCATACAAACCCACACAAATCTTCAACATTATTGTATGTTACCTTTTAAAATCCAACAGGATTTTATCCAGATAGGGAAATAACTACAGACAGTTTTAAATACTTGGGAGCCTACTAGCCAAGATACAAAGAGGAGATATATGACTTTCCAGTCATATATATTACATACCTCTTTTCACACAAATAAAGACAGATGTAAATAATTGGAGAAATTTTAATTGCTCATGAATTGGCTAAGCTACAATATAATAAAAAGCACACTATCTAAATTAATTTACTTAATCTGTGTCTTGCCAATCAAACTATTTGAGAATTACATTATAAAGCTAGAAAAAAATAAAATTCATCTGGAGGAGCAAAAGATGAAGAATATCATGGGAAGCAATGAAAAAACAAGGCAAGTAAGAGGGTCTAACAGCAGCAGATCTGAAATTATAATACAGAGTTGTAATTGTCACAACAATTTGATAATTGGTAAGAAGTGCATCAGTAAAATAGAGTAGGTATATAACATACATAATTAATTGAGCACAATCATTTTGTGTTGGATGAATCTCCAAATCCCAGCTACTGTGACAAGAACTTGCTGTTAGACAAAAATTGTTGGGTAAACTGCAAATCGGATTAACATAGATCAGCACTTCACATTATATACTAAATAAGTTCAAAATTGGTATATGATTTAGATATAAAGGATACTATCCTAAAGAAATCAATGGAACATGAAAGGAATTATTTCTCAGATCCATGCATACGGGAATAATTTATGACCAAAAAGAGATAGGTTCACAGGAGGTAAAATACATAAATTTTCATTGTCTAAAATTAAGATTTTTTTCACAAATAAAACCAATATAGCCAAAATGAAAAGAAAAGCAGGCCACTGGGAAAATATTCTTTGCAACTGCTTCCTGTAATAAAAGACTCATTTTAAAATTATATAGAGAACTCAATAAGATGTGCAAGAATAGGAACCATTCCCTAACTGATTAAGGGTCAAAGCCAGTTTTCAGAGGAAGAAATCCAAGCTTTTAGTAAGCCATATGAAAAATTCTCTAAATAAGAAAAATACACAATGAAATAATTCAGAGGTAACAGTTCACACCCATGAGATTTCCTAAGATGACCAAAAAGAGGGGGGGAAATGACAAAGGCTAGAGGGAATGTAGAAAAAGTAGGAATACTAATATAGTATTGGTGGAGCTTGTGAGCTAGTCCAATCATTCTGGAAAGAAATTTGGATCTCTGTCCAAAATACTATTAAATTATGTTTCTTTGTCTTGAGTGATACCAGTATTCCTCACAACATTAAGGAAGGAATAATAGGACCCATGAGTAAAATGTGTGTTTATATACTAGCTCTTTCTTATGGTGACAGAGTTATAAAATGAGGTTGTATTTATCAATTGAAGAGTGACTGGACCAGTGATGGTGGATCAGTGTGAATGAATTCTTTTGTGCCATAAGAAATGATAAAGGGGATGATGTCACAAAAGCCTGCTAAGGCTTTTATGTTCTGGTTCAAAATGAAGTGAACAACAACAATTTATACAGTAATAATAAAAAATAAAGAAAATCCATTTTGAAAGACATAGTAACTCTGATTGATCCAAATGACGAAACACTCTTTCAAGGATTCATGGTATAAAATTCTATTCTTCTTCAGTTAGAGAACCAGTCATCACAGAGTGCAGATTGAAGCATTTTTTCCTCTTTCTCATTGTTCCCTCCCCTTTCCCCTTTTTAGATAGCTAATGTGGACATTTGTTTTGCATATTTATATATATTTGTAATGGATTGTGTTTATCTTGCATTTTGAAAAAGTGTGGGAAGGAAGAAAGGAGTGAGTTTTATGCTTTAAATTAAAATGTGGGGACAGTCAATATTTGAAGGATTGTGGGGAAAAGTACATAAATACACTGTTGGTGGAGATGTGACTTGTCCCTATTGAATGGGATAAAGTGAGTAAACACATGGGGATGTGAGCTTGAATTATGCCCTAATTGTAATTTGAGATTTTGCAATAACAAATTGATTTATAGTCAAAAAAAACCTGCTGGTATTTGATTGCCTTGAATGAACATTTCCCCTCCTTTGCCCCCTCCCCCTACCTCTTAATTAGTATTTAAGTACTTGGCAGAGTACCTAAAGAGTTTGTAACTCACTTATATCCTTTTGTTTCTGACATCCATTTCTCCATTTAGAGTGTAAACCTGAATTCCCCCAGAAAGTGAAAGAAAAGGTTGGGGTTGGGGATTGGGGGATTCTCCAATATGCTTCTATATAATCTTGTGTTTTGCAGTTTGTGCTTTGCATTCCTCTATTGACATGTTGTCCGTTAGGACTAGCCCTTCTCAGTAGATTGTAATAAATCCCTTTTTGCCTTGTTTTTGGTTTTGTGATTGCTACTGTCCCACACGATTTAGGGTCTTGTTCCAGATATTTTCTGTACATGAAGGGTCTCTCCAGTCCTGAATTTTTGGGCAGGAGCCCTCCACAGAGTTCTCTAGTAGTTCTTGGACTTGGCTCAGAATCTTCCACTCCCAATTGGTAAATTCCCAAAAGGAGAAACTTGGAAAAACCTGGTTCCTGATCCTAATCTGTAAAGCCAGGTCAGACTTTGATGCATGACATGGTTACAAATTGTGCAGTAGAGATGAGGTCTGAGTTTCTCATGGTCTATGCTGTGGTCTCCACAACTGAGTTCTCAATCTCTTTCCCCAGTCCTCAATAGTTGGAATGGGGAGCTGTCCTCAGTTTTTAGTGTTGAATTTTACTGCCTATAATCTGAGCTACTGGGCATTAGAAATTCTACCTTAATCCCTCCTCACTTAGAATTTATTCTTCAAGTCATTTTGTAACTATTTTACCACTAGACAGAAAAGGCTGGCTTCCATATAGTCAGAACTGAGAGGCTCTGTCACTCCTCCAAAATTTTCTCTCTATGGCCCTGAATCTATTGATCCCTGTCTTCTCCTGATGCTCTTCTTTCTCTATTTTCATGATATTACTCTCCTGGATCTCCTTCAACCTCTCTGGTCATTCCTCTCTCTGCTTTGCTGGATCTTCATCCATATCCTTCCCACTATGTCTGGAGGGACCTCTCAGGCTCTGACTTGAGCTCTCTTCTCTTCTCTTTTCCCTCTATAGTATTTTAATTGGTGGTCTCATCAGCTCCTATGGATTCAATGATCATCTTGATGCAGTTGACTATCAGGTGTATTGATGCAGCTTTAAGTTTTCTCCTGACCTCCAGTCTATCAGCATCAGTTGTCTTAATAGAATTTTCAAACTGGTTGCCCCATAGATATTTTCAATCCCAAATGTCAAAAATTGAAATTATGATCTTAACTCCCCATTTAACCTACTCAGCTTTATTCTTTTTGCTAACATCCTTATTAATACGATGGGCACCATCATCCTCCCAGGCATTTGGGGGTTGTAAATTAGTTGTCTTCCTTGATTTCTCACTGTCTCTCACTCCTCACCCTACTGTATATGTCTTATTTATTGTCAAATTCTGCCCTTTCTACCTTCATAACATCTTTTTTTTTTTT
>JAJPUD010013597.1:560-39720 GCA_023553655.1 Myrmecobius fasciatus
TTTTTTTCATCATGGCTTTCAGGAAGTCCAATAATCCTTAGATTGTCTCTCCTAGATCTATTTTCCAAGTCAGTTGTTTTTCCCAGGAGATATTTCATATTTTCTTCTAATTTTTCATTTTTTTGTTTTTGTTTGACTGATTCTTGAAGTCTTATTGAGTCATTCACTTGCATTTGTTCAATTCTTATTTTTAAAGTGTTGTTTTCTTCAGTTACCTTTTTAAGCTCCTTTTGTAACTGGCCAATTTGTTCATTGCACTCTTTTTCCACTTCACTAATTTTATTTTTCAATAAATTGGTGTCTTTTTCATATCTCTTTTGCAGGGCATCATATCCTTCTTGCAAGATATTGTATCCTTCTTGCACTGATTTCAGTTTATTTTCCCATTTATCCTCCACCTCTCTTTTGAGATTCTTTATGCAATCTTCCAGAAAGGCCTTTTGAAAAAGTGACCAGTGATGGTCTTTAATACCTTCTTCTTGTGTTTTGTCTAAAGGAACCTCAGGATCTGGGTCATCGCTTCTTTGCCTTGATAAAATCTGTCTATGGTGAGAGCTCTCTTTTGCTTCTTCATTTTTTTTAGACAGTGTGTATATTTCTTTAAGGTTTGGAAAAACCTCGGCTAAAGCTCTTTTGCCCTGGGGCACTTCAGCGAATTAACTTAAGGTGCTGGGCTGGTGGGGGCTAGGACTTGTGGGGGCTAGGACTAAGTCCGAATTACTCCTTAAATAAGGCAAGTCTGCCAGAACACCTGCCCCCAATCAGGGCAAAGTGTCCCCAGTGCCTCAGATAAACTCCAGGTTTTTGGAATTTGAAGTTTGGAGTTTGGAATTTCTGCCAAGATGAGCTGAGCTGAGTCCCACCCTCACTTCCGGCCTGCCCAGGAATCGTCTGTTTATCTCTCTGTCTGAGTTAGACAAACCTGATATGAAGTTCTTCAGAAAGCAGTGCCCAAATATTTCTGGATTCGTTGACTTGAAGATCAGTTCAGAGGCTTATTTTATTGTTGATTTGAGAGAAGATGGGAGGAGAGGCAGAGAGTCACCTTTTCACTCAGCCATCTTGGCTCCGCCCCCTAATCTTTTTCTTAACCTTTGTAATCTATTCCCCAAATCTGAGGTATATGTTAGACTATGCCTAATTTTTCAGTCCTCTATCACAAACTCTAGAAAGGAGGTCTTAACATTCTAATTTTCTCTATAATTTCCAAAATGGTTTGTGAAAATTAGATCTAATATATATTTTCCTTTTTTGTTTTTTTTCCATCTTAGAGAAAAAGAGAGAGAGACAGAGAAAGAATGAGTGAGAGAGAGTTGCAGCTTGAATAATTATTATTTCTCATATTTCTGTGCCAGGTTTGTGATATCTTTTCCAAACACTTCACTTGCTTCCTTTCTCTATTCATGTGGTTTACTCTGATGACTTAAATGCTCCCATTTCCCCCTTTGTTAAGCCCAATATTCCCCATCATGTTTAAACCATTTTGATTGCTGAATTTCTTTAGTTGAGTAAATTATTTTAATATGAAATGCTACTACCTGTCCCCTCTCACCATTACATATGTACCTGTTACTTTTTTGCTTCTTTTTAACAAGATGTTGAGAAATACATTCCCGTTCAGAAGGATGAGTTTATACCATCTCAGTGATAAGCTATAAAATTAAGTTTGCTTCTTTGGATTGGTATCTCTCGTTTCTCTTTATTTTTGCCTAAATGTGAGAATTTGAGGCCAAGGGTTTGACTACTGACCAACTACTGATTTTTCTGTTATGAGACAACTGGATGTTTCAATCACAATTTTCTTCCATATTATCTAGCTTGATGTCCATTAATAGGCAATTTCTGTGCCTTCCATTTAAAAAAAAATTAAAATATTGTTGATTAAATTTGCAAGACACTTAGATAAATGCATTCATATTAGCTTTTGCTATATACTTCATGGATAGCTAAGTGCCTATAATTCCATTTTAAGCCATACTTCAGAAATCAAAATCTTAATCTCAGATATCTTCTTTTTACTCATTAATTCATTCTCTAAATCACTATTCCTTTTTTGCATCCCTTCTTTTCAATGAGTAGGAGTAAGGAAAACAAAACATGTTATACCATAGTTTTTTTTCAGTTTTTTGCACAAGGCTTCATAATCCATAGTAAATTTTCCTATTTTTCTTCTAGAAGTATCATATGTACCTTTATGAGTTACTAGAGATGGTCAGTCTATTTTGACAAGTTTTGGGAAGTAATTTATTGAGTCTTTCACATAAGACCATGCAAGAGAACAAATCCTTCCTATTATTTTTATATTGAAATGGATGCCTCAGTTTCCATATGTAGGGAGTGGCCAACCATAATTTCACTGTTCTTCTTCTTCCTTTGACCTTTACTGCTTCATCTCTTATCTTTTTTCTCCCTTTAGGTGTAATCCACATTTAGATAGAATTTTTCTCCTTTAGCTCAAATTTTTCTCTCTCAAATTTTTTCCCTGAAATTCAATTTATGGCATTCTTTTTATATATATACTTTATATTTACACTTTAGATATTATTTATTTTATATAAATTCATTTGTTAATTTATTCTCTCTATATATAAACATGTAAACATTACCTTCACAATTCTCTCCCTTTTATTCTGGGAACATGTTGGAATAGATTGGTAAATTTCAAGCTCTCCTGATAGAACAAAAACATGAACATAGACTGGTGAAAAATCAAGAAGACCTGGAGCAGAATAGGGCTTCTGCTGATACAACCCAAGAAGATCTGAAGAAAACCCAGAACTAGGAATAATACTAAATGGGAAGCCCTGGGGCTAACAGGATGTGGCTGGAGCCTTAGTAGGAACCACAGATATTTTCACCTCCCAGACTGTTTGTGGAAAAGGGATTGAGTCTGAGAAGACAAGGCACCATCCCCTCACCCCACAATTAAAAGAGCTTATACTAATATCTCTTATTAAAAAAAAAATTAACCTGCAAAAAAGAAAACACCACCATTGAAACATATTATAGGGGGAAGCTAGGTGGTGCAGTGGATAGAGTACCAGCTCTGAAGTCAGGAGGACCTGAGCTCAAATCTGATCTCAGACACTTAACTTCCTAGCTGTGTGATCCTAGGCAAGACACTTAACTCCAATTGCCTCAGCAAAAAAAGAAAAAAGAAAGAAAGAAAAAGAAAAGAAACATATTATGGGAACAGGGAAGACTGTGATTCATCTTCAGAGGAGGACACTTTAGCAAACAAAAGCTTCTACTCCAAAGAATAATATGAAATGGCTCCCTGCCCAGAGAGAATTTATAGAACTCAAAAAAGAATTTAAAAATCAAATGAGAGACATTGAGAAAAAATTAAAAAAAAATAAAAACCATCCAAGAAAAGCAAGAAGATTATGAAAAAAACAACAACAACTAGAAAAGGAGGTACAAAATCTCAAAGATGAAAATAATTCTTTGAAAATTAGAATTGGGCAAGGGGGGAAGCCACTGAAGCTATGAGAGACCAAGGAATAACAAAATAGATTATAAAGAATGTGAAAATAAAACAGAATGTAAAACATAAGAAAAATGACAGATCTGGAGAACAGATCAAGAAGAGAAAATATAAAAAACAATTGGACTGACAGAAAGTTGTGATGAAAAAGAGAACCTTGACACAACAATGCAGGGAATAATTCAAGAAAATTGTCCTGGAATGATAGAACATGAGGAGAAAGTAGAAAAAGAAAAAATTGACAGTTCACCATCTCAAAGAGATCCTTTGTGGAAAATACATAGGAATATTATTGCCAAATTTTGAAACCCCCAGATCAAAGAGAAATTTTTGCAAGAAACAAGAAACCATTTAAATACTCTGGAGCTACAATGAGAATTGTACAAGACTTGTCAGCAACTACAATAAAATTCCAGGTCCTGGAATCATGTGTACCAACAATTAAAAGAACTAGATCTGCAATGAAAAATATCATATCCAGTAAAATTATCTATAATTTTGATTGAAATTTGAATATATTTTATATGTAAGAATATATAATTAGAATAATAAGAAAAAAGTGGATATTCATTGATGTTGCAGATTTTCAGGACTTTCTGTCAACAAAACCCAAACTTAAAAGAAAATTTAACATGTGGCAGCCAATATGAAAGATCATTTTAAAGGAACTCAACATGGACAAACTGTTTAAACATGGACAAAATATTCATGTTTTTATTTGTATATATTATACTATATGTTTAAGATTCATGTCAACAACAGGGTAACTCAAAAGAAAGACTGGGAGAGTTAAGGTAAAAGTAGCAATCATGTTATACAAATGGAGTGTAGAAGAAGAATAGATAGAGAAGCCTTAGAGGGGGAAGGAGAGCTTGTAGTTCTGAAAGCCTATTCACATTGAGAATGGGTTCAATAGGCAACATTACATATATACCATAAAGGGTATAGCACCATCCAGAAGCTATAAAGAAATAAGGAAGGAGGGATGAGTAGATTGGGAAGCAAAGGGTGAGGGCAGATGACAAGGGAGGAATTTTTAGTGGGGGGAGATTAAGTAATAGGAAGGAAAGTTATGGAGCAGAATTTAATTAAAGAATCAGCATGGATATGGAGAGAGAGAGAGAGAGAGAGAGAAAGAGAGAGTGTGTGTGTGTGTGTGTGTGTGTATGTAACATCTATATATGTATATATAAATATATATCTTTTCTTAACTGTAGCTTGCTTAGAAATGGTGGAGGGAATGAAAGGGGGGAAAAGAATAAAGTAAATAGGGTACACAACAGAGAATCAAAGAACAATTTATAAGGAAGTAAAGAAAATATGATCATTCATGAATATAATTTCTTCTATTAAATATATATATATATATATACATACACACACACACACACACACACACACACACACACACACACTTTCTTGATCTGGTAATTACTTGTTATATATTTTGAATCTTCCCTGATGTTCTGCTGGTTCCATGACAATGTTCTCTTTTGTTTTGTGTTATTTTGTTTTGTATTTTTTGTTTTTTTCTTAGTCTATTTTTTTTCAAATAAAATAAATTAAACATAAAAAAGAAATATAGACTAACCCCCCCACACACAATTTCCCCTCTTTTCAACTTAAATTCTTGTTTCCTCTTTCCTATCCTATTTTTTCTCATGCAATTTTTTTTCCATTGAACTCCAAAGTAGCCAGAATCATCTCTTCTCCACTCAATTGAGATCATTAGCTTGTGAATTCATGATTTTGTTTCACTGAAATAATATTCATGTATGACTATTTAGATTCATGTGTGACTATTGCACTATTTTTTATCTATATGTATATGTGCATGTATGTGTGTGTGTATTTATGCATTTATATTGCAAGGGTATGTATTTAGGAAGAAACTTAGTGCATGGTGGTAGAGATATTTAAAAGAAGAAAGAAAAGATTATCAATAACAATAACAAACAAGATTAAAACAAAAAGATACATAGAAGGGAATACAAGTAGTGCAATTTTGTAACTATTGTATTAAATTAAATATACTTTAAAAATAAACAATATATTAGATGTGGAAATGTTCCCATTTATATCTGATGATTATTAAAATTACAATGAAAATAAAATTGAAAAAGATATTATAATGCACAATCTAAATAATCTGAAGATTGTAAATAATACTGATTTCTTCTTTTACTATAACATGTCTTTGAAGTCTTTCTGACTTGTGAGTTGTTTTAATATTCCTGGAACATCACAGATATATTTTGAATCACAGAATCTATGAAGTGAGAGCAATCTCAGAAGCATCTAATAAAACCTCTATATGAAAAAGATTTTTTTCTTTATTACATCCTTGATAAATGCTCATATGAAGACTTCAATTACTTATTACTTCCAAAGCCATCCCATTCTACTTTGGAATAACTCTAATTATTAGGAATACTTTCTGAGTCAAAATTTGCCTTTGCTACTGCTACTTAATGTTTCTGCTCTCTGGGGTCAGAGAAAACAAGTCTAATCTCTTTTCTCCATGCCCAAGGTCACTGTATTATCAGTTTTACTTAATTTATTTAATTGTTTTACTTTGTTACAGGAGATCAATCTCAGCACATATCAGGACAGATGATGTTCATTGTTCCACATGTGGTAGACTGCTCCTCAAAAAGATTGTATCTCTTTCTATTTTTTTTTCAAAGGAAGATGGAAGGAGTTTTAACTTTTCCAGATAATACCCTCTGCTGTTACTACCATTCTGATGTGATTATCCTTCATGAGCAGAAGGTAATGTGGGTTCCCTGTGCAGTTAACAATCAAGGAAAGTGGGGGAAGACCATTGCTATGCAAGAATCATGATTTTGAAGCTGAATTCTGCATGACATTTGGTTATTCTTGTAGCATATAGATTACTGAAACTTCTATGTGTTAGGGTGCAAAATCCTTGCTTGTTTTATAAGACTATCTTATATAAATGTGGGGGAAGAAGAATTTGTCTTGTTGGCTATCTTTAATGAATGATTGAGTGAGAAACTCCATGGACTTTTATCAAGATGACATTGCTCTATATAACTTGTCAGAACCAATAAAAAGGAACTTCCATCTTAATAAATGATAGGAATAGCACAAAAGGGTATAATGTGGGACTCAAATGACTGATGTAACAAATGGGCATTTAATACATTCTTTAAACCCATGAGACCCAAAAGTATTCTTGAATTCCAGTTCAAAACCCTATTCACTACACCACAGGAAAGGAGGGAATGACTGATCTCAATGACTTGATTTATAGTTGTTTGTCCTTCATTTTTAAAGAGGACCAAGGGAATTATGGAGTAGTATCTTGACTCATGCATGAATTGAATTAAGTGAGGCAGTGTTGCACAGTTCTCACCCTTACTCTTTCTTCCAGCATCATCAAAGTCCAGTGGAAAAATATCCAAGACAATAATCAGGACCATTGGTGATAGCCTGGGAAGTAGCAGATAACATTGATATATTGGATGTCTGAACAAGCTCTAAGCCTTCCACAGCACCTGCTTCAACTGACTTCATGTGCATTAGGACAAATTATTCTCATATAACGATTCCATCTAGGGGAAGTCTTCACATGCTTGAGGTAGACAACTCTACTAACTCACCAATATATAGCCTGCTCATTATCCTCAACCTGGTTTTGGAAGATGGAAGCCCATCTTCCAAAATGGTTTACTGAGTTGTGGTCACTGTACATGGTAATAGC
Organism: Myrmecobius fasciatus; assembly: GCA_023553655.1. Lineage (NCBI taxonomy): Eukaryota > Metazoa > Chordata > Mammalia > Dasyuromorphia > Myrmecobiidae > Myrmecobius > Myrmecobius fasciatus. The sequence goes on from JAJPUD010013597.1 coordinate 7,775, forward strand.
TTCTTGATGAGAGTTGAGTGCCAAATGGACAACAAATTTGGATGAGTAATTTCAAGAAGGACTCAGCAAGCCCTCACACCAGAGTTACTAGTCGTCTATGAACATCCCACATATTCCATTCATAATTAGCAGACAGCTAGTGTGTGTGTGTGTGTGTGTGTGTGTGTATGTGTGTGTGTGTGTGAAGGGACACAGGAAAATGTAAAACTTCATCAATTAAATGAATCAATAAATGTATTTTGTAGGCATAGGCAAACATAGGAAAAAAAGAAAAGATAAAGGGAAAAAAGTAGATTTGATCTATATTGTTCTAGGAATTATGCTTAAATGATATAGAGGTCATGGATTCATTGTGATATTAGAAACATCTTTAGCAGAAGCCGACAACACATTGATCTGGGAAATGCACAAGACAAATATGTTGCATTGCTCTCTAGAAATGCCCAAAGTGCTATCAAACTTTGATCCAACAGTATCTCTATTGGGCTTGTATCTCAAAGAGATCATTAAGGAGGGAAAGGGATCCATATGTGCAAAGGTGTTTGTGGAGGCCCTTTTTGTAGTGGCAAGAAACTGGAAACCGAGTAGATGCCCATCAGGTGGAGAATGGCTGAATAAATTATGGTATATGAATGTTATGGAATATTATTGTTCTATAAGAAATGACCAGCAGGATGATTTCAAAGAGGCTTGAAGAGATTTATATAAATTTATGCTATGTGAAGTGAATAGAAGCAAGAGAACATTGTACACAGCAACAAGATTATGTGATGATCAATTTAGATAGACGTGACTCTTTTCAACAATGAGATAGATTCAGGCCATTTCCAATAGACTTGTGATGGAGAGCAATCTGTATCCAGAGAGAAGATTATGGGGACTGAATGAAGATCTCACCAAAGCATTTTCACCTTTTTTTGTTTACTTTCTCTTTTTTTTCTTTTTGATCTGATTTTTCTTGTACAGTATGATAAATATGGAAATATTCAAAGAAGAATTGCACAGGTTTAATATATATTGGATTACTTGCTATGTAAGGAAACGGGGGGGAAGAAAGGAAGGAGAAAAAATTGGAATACAAGGTTTTGCAATGGTGAATGTTGAAAACTATGCATATATTTTGAAAATTAAAAATTAAAAAAAATTTAAAAAGAAAATTAACTTATTTTTTATTAAAAATACTTCTATGGTGATTAAGGAGGCCTAAAAGTGGTTTATGAGCCTGCAGCTAAAACAACATAGGAAAATAAAATCTTGATAAGATAAAATAAAATATTGAATTTTCTTTGGGAGATAATTTAAAAAGGAGACTGATAAAATTGGAGGGGACCAATAGAATATTGATAGTGTCAGTTGGAGGCAGAATGGAATAGAACTCAAGGCACTTCATGAAGAAAAAAATAATTTAGATTTTGTCTTTTTTTTTTTTTTTTTTTGGTCAGGGTTTACTTTGCTCTTGGCATCCTAACAGGGTCACTTATTTTATTAGCATTTGTTACAATATTTGTTTTCTTAGAAGGCAAATTGAATATGGATTAGCCTTTTTGAATTAGCTCTTCCTGACAATGAATTGGAGAAATTGGAGGGAGGGGAATAAAAGAGGAGACTATAAGGATTAACAGGAAAAATAAAATGCTTTAAACTGGATTGTGTATTGAATCATTAGCCTTCTAATATATGAGTTAAATACTATTTTCTAATAAAAGGGGAGATTAGTAAAATTGAAAATAAGAAAACTATTGAATTAATAAATAAAACTAAGATTTGGCTTTATGAAAAAAACCAACAAAATAAATAAGCCTTTAGTTAATTTGATTAGAAAAAGGAAAGAGGAAAATCAAATTGTTAGTCCAAAAATGATAAGGGAGAATTTTCCTCCAATGAAGAGGAAATTAGAGCAATAATTAGGAGTTACTTTGCCCAACTTTAGGCCAATAAATTTGATAATGTAAATGAAATGGAGGAATATCTACAAAAATATAGATTGCCCAGGTTAACAGAAGAGGAAATAAATTATTTAAATAGGCCCATTTTAGAAAAAGTAATAGAACAAGCTATTAATCAGCTCCCTAAGAAAAAATCTCCAGGGCCAGATGGATTTACATGTGAATTCTACCAAACATTCAAAGAACAATTAATTCCAATACTATACAAACTATTAGAAAAAATAGTGAAAGAAAGTGTACTACTAAATTCTTTCTATGACACAGATATGGTGCTGATAGTTAAACCAGGTAGAGTGAAAACAGAGAAAGAAAACTATAGACCAATTTCCCTAATGAATATTGATGCAAAAATCTTAAATAAGATATTAGCAGTGAGATTACAGAAAGTCAGGATAGTACACTATGAGCAAGTAGGATTTATACTAGGAATGCAGGGCTGGTTCAATATTAGGAAAACTATATGCATAATCAATTTTATTAATAACCAAACTAACAAAAATCATATGATTATCTCAATAGATGCAGAAAAAGCATTTGATAAAATCCAACACCCATTCCTATTAAAAACACTAGAGAGTACAGAAATAAATGGGCTTTTCCTTAAAATGATCAGTAGCATGTATTTACAACCATCAGCAAGCATCATATGTAGTGGGGACAAACTAGACCCATTCCCAATAAGATCAGGAGTGAAACAAGGCTGCCCACTGTCACCATTACTATTTAATATTGTATTACAAATGTTAGCTTTGGCAGTAAGAGAAGAAAAAGAGATTAAAGGTATAAGAATAGGCAATGAGGAAACCAAATTATCACTCTTTGCAGATGATATGATGGTATAGTTAGAGAACCCTAGAGAGTCAAGTAAAAAACTATTAGAAACAATTCACAACTTTAGTGAAGTTGCACTATACAAAATAAATCCACATCAGCATTTTTATATATTACCAACAAAGTTCAGTAGCAAGAGATACAAAAAAGAATTTCCATTCAAAATAACTGTTGATAGTATAAATTATTTGGGAATCTATCTGCCAAGGAAAACTCAGGAACTATATGAACTAAACTACAAAACACTTTCCACACAAATAAAGTCAGACCTAATCAATTGGGAAAATATCAAGTGCTTATGAGTAGACTGAGTGAATATAATAAAAATGACAATACTACCCAAACTAACTTACTTATTTAGTGCCATACCAATCAAACTCCCAAGAAATTATTTTACAGATCTAGAAAAAATAGTAGCAAAGTTCATTTGGAAGCACAAAAGGTCAAGAATTTCAAGGGAAATAATGAAAAAAATGGCTAATGAAGGTGGCCTTGGTGTACTAGGTCTAAAACTATATTATAAAGGCGCGGTCATCAAAACCATTTAGTACTGGCTAAGAAATAGAGTAGTTGATCAGTGGAATAGGATAGAATCACAAGACAAACTAGGCAATAACTATAGAAATTTAGTCTTTGATAAACCCAAAGACCCCAGCTCCTGGAATAAGTACTCAATATTTGACAAAAACTGCTGCGAAAATTGGAAACTAGTATGGAAGAAATTAGCGTTTGACCCACACCTAACATCACATACCAAGATAAGATCTAAATGGCTTCATGATTTAGATATAAAGAGTGATATTATAAGCAAATTAGAGGAACATAGGATAGTTAACCTCTCAGACCTGTGGAGATGGAATAAATTTATGCACAAAGAAGAACTGGAACTCTTAATTAAACACCATATAGATAATTTTGACTATATTAAGTTAAAAAGTTTTTGTACAAACAAAACTAATGCAGACAAGATTAGTAGGAAAGCAATAAATTGGGAAATCATCTTTGCATTTCAGGGTTCTGATAAAGGCCTCATTTCTAAAATATATAGAGAATCGTCTCATATTTATAAGAATTCAAGCCACTCTGCAATCGATAAATGTTCAAAGGATATGAACAGACAATTTTCAGATGATGAAATTAAAATATTTCTAGTCATATGCAAAGGTTCTCCAAATCACTATTGATCAGCGAAATGCAAATTAGGACAACTCTGAAGTACCACTACAGACCTGTAAAATTAGCTAACATGACAGGAAAATTAATGTTGGAAGGGATGTGGGAAAACTAGGACACTGATATATTGTTGGTGGAACTGTGAACAGATGCAACCATTATGGAGAGTAATTTGGAACTATGCTCAAAAAGTTATCAAACTGTGCATACCCTTTGACCCAGCAGTGTTTCTATTGGGCCTATATCCCAAAGAGATCTTAAAGGAAGGAAAGAGACCCACATGTACAAGAATATTTGTGGCAGCCCTTTTTGTAGTGGCTAGAACCTGGAAACTGAATGGATGCCCATCGATTGGAGAATGGCTGAATAAATAAATGTATATGAATGTCATGGAATATTATTGTTTTATAAGAAACAACCAGCAGGATGATTTCAGAGAGGCCTGGAGAGATTTGCATGAACTAATATTGAGTGAAATGAGGAGAACCAGGAGATCATTATATATCATAATAGACTACATGACGATCAATTCTGATGGACATAGCTCTTTTCAACAATGAAATGTTTCAAACCAGTTCCAATTGTTCAGTGAAGAAGGCCATATACACCCAGAGAGAGGGATGTGAAATGTGGACTACAACGTAACATTTTCATGCTCTCTATTGATGTTTGCTTGCATTGTTTCCTTTCTCAGATTTTGTTTTCTTGTAGATCTGACTTTTCTTGCACAGCAAGATAACTGTAAAAATATGTATACACATATTCAATTTGTCAAATATTTCAACATAATTAAAATGTAGTAGACTTCCTGCTTTCTAGGGGAGGGATGGGGACTATGGGGGAAAAAATTGTAACGGAAAGCTTTGTAAGGGTCAATTTAAAAAAATTACCCATGCATATTTTTTGCAAATAAAAAAATAAATAAAATGCTATTTTCCATATAACAGAGGTCAAATCCAGGGTATTCATTAATGCAATCCCATTGGACATAAATTTACACAGACAGAATTAATCATAGATTTATTCCAACACCCAATTTACCACTCTCCTATACTCCCTAGGCCAAGAGATAAATTAATATCAATTAGCCTCAAAGGAATTGAATTAGCTCAGCTCTTCTTGTTCTACTTTTATTCATTTTCTACATGTGTGTATATTTTGTAGAGGATCTGTAACCAGGGGCTCAAAGTATGGAGTAATCAGTCTCAACCAATGAGGAGAGTCTTACACTGATGCAATTTGAACCCCTATTCCAAACATAATGTTTGAAAAAAGTTTCCAGTCTCTTAGTTTATAAGGTCAAAGAGAACTTAAGCCTTTACGGTGCCAAGGAAATGTTAAGAACTACCCTGAGGAGGGAAAATGAATTTTTTTGGTCACAGGAATTCATTGAGGTTGTTGTCTAAAGAGTGATAGTTGCAGTGTGCCTTGGTGGATGAAATTGCGGAGCTGATATTTTGGAAAAAATATTAGAATAACTAGAATAACTGGGCTGAGATTGTAGCTCTGTCAGTTAGTGGCTGTGTGACTTTGGGGAAGACACTTTATCTCTGGAATCTCAGTTTGGTAGTTTTTTTTTTCTTTATATAAAATGAGGCAATTATATAGATGGCCTCGTCCAGGATTAAAACCCTTCCATCCAACAAGGCTTGAAGTATTATCGATGGATCTATGAATAGTTCCAACTATTCTGAAAAACAATTTGTAATCATACTTTTTAAAAAGTAGCTACAATATACTTAACTATTGTTGTATACCCTAAGGAAGTCAAAGATAGAATGACAGGTCCTACATATGCCAAAATACTTTTTGTAACTTTTTTTAATGGCAAAGAAATAGAAACAAAACAATTGGCCACAGAATGGGAATCACTAAGGAATTGTGGTAAGTAAATGTAAAGGTAGATGTTTTATTGTACTATAGGGAATAATAGACATAAAATTTAGAAAAATATGGCATGACAAATGAAGTGGTGCTGAGTAAACTCATCAGGAGCAGGAAAACTACATAAAAATTACCCCAACAATGTAAACACAAAGAACAAGCTAGACTTAGTGCTTTGGTATTTTTGGGGAAGCGAGGTTTAATGGAAGCAAAGTTTAAAAAAATGCCAGAGTGAAAAAGACTCACATGTGCAAAAATTTTGTAGCAGCCCTTTTTGTCGTGGCAAAGAACTGGAAACTGAGTGGATGCCCATCAGTTGAGGAATTGCTGAATAATTGTATGAGTATATGTCAGTGTAATGGAATATTATTGTTCTACAAAAAATGATGAACAGGTTGATTTCAGAAAAATCTGGAAAGACCTCATATGAACTGATGCTGAGTTAAGTGAGCAGAAGCAGTAGAACATCATAAACAATTTTAGCAAGATTATGTGATGATCAACTATGATGGATTTTTAGCAATGCAGGATTCAAGATAATTCCAATAGATTTGGGATGGAAAATGCCAGAGAGAGAATTATGGAGACTGAATGTGAATTGAAGCATGGTTTTTTCACCTTTTTTGTTTGCTTGCTTAATTTTTCTAGCTCATGGTTTTCTTTCTTTCTTTCTTTCTTTCTTTTTTTTTTTTTTTTTTTTTTTTTGCTTTTTGCTGAGGCAATTGAGGTTAAGTGACTTGCCCAGGGTCACACAGCTAGGGAATGTGAAGTGTCTGAGACCAGATTTGAACTCAGGTCCTCCTGACTTCAGGGCTGGTGCTCTATCCATTGCACCACCTAGCTGCCCCGGTTTTCTTTCTTTTGGTCTGATTTTTCTTGCACAACATGACAGTTATTGAAATACGTTTAAAAAGATTGCACATATTTAACCTATATCAGACTGCTTGCTGTCTTGGGGAGAGAGATATAAAAGAGGGAAGAAGGAGAAAAATTGGAAACACAAAGTCTGTCAAAAATTAATGCCGAAAACTATCTTTGCATGTTTTTTGAAACATAAAATACTATTGAGAAAAGAAATGCAACCCCCTCCTTTCATTGCAGATGGGAGGGGGACTTAGGGTGCAGAAGATTGCACATACTATCAAATAAGATGAATCTATTACTTGATTTTATTATACTTTTTTCCCCTTAAAAATCTTTATTGCAAATAAAGCCATCTGGGTAGGGGAAGGTGAGAGAAGCATAATATGAAATGATTATTACAGATGAGGAAACTGAGGCTGAGAAAGTTTCAGTGTTTTTCTCTGAGTCACAGCTAGTAAATGTTCTGAGGCAGCATTTAAACCCAGGTTTTGCTGGTTCCAGAGAAATGGAGAAGGAAATGGCAAGCTACTTCAGTATCTCTGCCAAGAAAATCCTAAATGGAGTCATGAAGAGTTGGACATGATTGTACAACAACTTTCTGGTTCCAAGTCCCCTTCTGTTAAAATGAAAAGGCATCAATTCAGAAAGAGAGTATAGAGGCATTGAAGAATTCTGAGTGATAAAATTAGTAAGTGTGGATACAGTAGCTGAACACTGTAGGTTACTAGATTTTTGGCACACATTCAATGATTGTTTACTAATTGTTTTCTATATTCAAGTCACTGCAATATTCAGATACAGACAATATGTACCTAAATATGTGTCCTCTACATGTGCCCTCTATGTATCTTCAACCTGTGCCACATATTCTGATTTTTTTTTTGTCAGCCAACAGGCATTTATTAAGTGCTAGACACTGTGTTAAGTGTCTAGTTTACATATAATGGGTTGGAAAGACTGTCTCTATCCTCAAGAAGTTCACAGTGTGATGGAAGAAAACAGTATAGAAAAGGAAACTGAAAAATAGAGGAATGGGAGAGGATATTAAGGGAGAAAATGAGTCATAATCTCCAGGGGGAATAATGTCCTATACTGCACCCAGCTCACTCCCCCCCAGTGCAAGGTTCTCCAGCTTTTCCTTGAAAGGAATTGAAACTAAATTTCAGATTTAATTAGTTCTGGTAAGCAAGGTGTAGATCACTGAAATACCTTCCTTGTCATCTAGGTACAAAACATCTAGAACCCATCAGGATTGGATCCTTATCTTACAATCTTATGGCCTTCTGGCCATAGATCATCAGCATCATGTGTTCTGATTTTACTGGTGCCAAAGGTCATTTGTGACTGTGACAATGAGGAAAAAATAGACATTTAAATTGAACCTTGGATAAAGATAGCATTTTGATAGATGGAGTTGGAAAAGATGTGTGGGGTGAGGGTATTCCAAATATGAGCAACAGCAGCATTGGTGAAGGCATGGAAACGAAAATATAAAGCATGTTTAGTGACAGCAGTTTTCTCATTTGTAAAATAGAAATGATAATAGTATCTATTTCTCAGGTTGTCATTAAGATAATTGTAAAGTACAGAGCTTGGCACATAGTAAGAACTATAAAGGTTATCTATTATTATTCAACCTCCTTGCCATTAATGTCAAGCAGTGAGGTCACTGGCCAAAGGGGAATAAGTAGTAAAAACCCAAGGTAATGCAGATACTAAGTATCAGAGCCTAGATTCCACCGTTCCCCTCCGATTTCATATCCAGCAGCTAAATTATATGGGTCCAGGAATAATATCGGGGTTGGGGGTAAGCAAAGAACCTGGACTTTATCATATGAATAATGGAGAGTCAGAGAGGCCTCATCAAAGTCTCAGTACCCCAGTAGGATTCTGCTCAGAATCCAACAACTTTTGCACAATGCTTCTAAATTGACCACAGCCCATTGATTTATAAGGTAGAAGAGCATCGGAGTTAAAACTTGTAAATTAGAAATTTTATCACTCAAGAAAATTTTCTTGTGTTCCTCTCACCAAATGTTGTGGGTGTTTTAGGAGGTCAATTTTTTCCCAGGCCACACAATGCTTTCGGAATTTCGTAAAAAAAAAGAAAGAAAGAAAGAAAAAAGAAAGAAAAGTTTAAAAAAAAAAAGGTGGGGGAAGCAGCGGTGGTTCCATGCATACAAAACAACATCTCTGCTAGTCTAGTCTGGAGAGGGGAGTGTGTTAAGTGTACAATAGGAAAGTCTATTGGGTGACACAACTTTTAATTGCTTTTATGACTAAAGATAGGAGTCTTGAATTTTAAACTTCTTTCACAAATAGACATCGCCTTCATTGTGCCAACTGGGGAATGTGGGTACTGCTGCTCCCTCCCTGTTCTCTATTTTTCAGTCATGATGTTTGAATAGTCCCATTTCCTGCTTCATTTCATTATACACTGAAAACAAGTGGTGCTTGTGATTGTGGAAATGTTGGCCTGCTGATTTTTCTATCCACTCCTTTACACTGGAGAGTTGCTCTTTCTCAGGTCATTGCACTTTAATTGATGTCTCATTTGGAGCCATTGAAAGAGACGGTTTCCCCTGCTATATCTCTTTACAATCCAGCAGAACTCACCCTCCCCAGAGCCCCTCCTCCCCACCCAAGAAGAGAAAAACAACTGCTCAGCAACTAAATTCCAGTTCTCTTCTAGATCTGGAAGGAAGATGAGTGGGGAAGGATTCTGACAGTTTGAGGGATCATTTTGTCCTACACTCTAATTTCAGAATCTGGGAAAATTGAGGCCTGGAGAAAGGAAGAGTTGTCCGTGGATTCCATAGCTTTATCATGCTCCTTTAGGAAAGAAGCAAAGAGGGAAGAAAGGAAAGAAGGAAGAAAGAAGGAAGGGAAGGAGGGAGGAAGGGAAAGAGGGAGAGAAGGAGGAAACAAAAAAGCAAGGAAAGATAATAGAATAATCCAGGATAAAGACAGGTGTCAAAATTCACTAATAAGAAAGAAAGAATGAATGAATTAATAACATTTCTTAGAGCCTTTCCCAACTACAATCTTCAATCAGCCAAATCACTTTTCCTCTATTCTTCTCACATAACCTCAGTCTCTCATCTTATTTTTTCTTGCACTGTCATTCTTCCCTCATGCATAGAATGTACTTCACCCTTACCTTTGTCTCATAATACTTCTCTTCCTTCAATTGTAACTTAGAAATTTTCTTCAGTATACAGTTTTTCTTAATATTCCCTATGCTACTACCCTGACTCCCAAACTACCTTGCATTAATTTTTACTGGTTATTCCAAAAGCATAAGCCTTTCTAGGCCTTTCTAAAATCAGCTTGATCATCATTTTTTATACAACAATAATATTCTATTATCTTCATATACCACAACTTGTTCAGCTATTCACCAATTGATGGGCATCTACTCATATTCTTTTGAGCATCATCTTAGAGGCATTATTGCATCATACTTTGGCTCATCTATATGTGATGCCTTCCCCTAATTGAATGTAAGCTCCTTAAAGACAAGGCTTTCCTTGTTTGTTTTTGTTTGTATTCTCATCTGAGCCTTCTCCACTTGTCCTAATGTATATCTTGACACTGGGCATAGGAGGCTTTGGAGGGGAAAGTGAGGCAGGTGACCTTGCTAAGCCCTCACTCACTTAAATCATTCACTTGCATAACCTCCCTGAGATCATGGTACTGTTCCAGAATGAAGGACAAACAACATTTCTTAGCATAGTGGCTGCGTAAGACTGGGGTTGATATCATTTCATCTGTATATGGTGTCTTGAGTAGGAGAAAATACTTTAAAAAATTAAATTAAATAATCAAAACAGTGTGATAAGAACCTGAATACTTTCTTGAATCATGAAAGTTATTAAAATTGGGATTAAATTATATATTAGGCAGTTTATGTAAGTGGAAAAAAACTTCAGAATTGAATAGAAGAGATTCTGAATCTCAGATTTCAAGAGATTGGAGCAAGCTTGGAAAAAAAAAAGGTCTGAATATGTGACAGAAAAGAAATATATTGAAGAGAGTCATTGGGAATATTTAGAAAGGAGGATCTAGGCTGAGAACTCTGAGGTTGGAATCCCTCTTCTGATGTTTACTCCTCTGTGAACTTGGGCAAGTTATTTTATCTCAAGGGACTTTAGTTTCTTTATATATATGTATATATATATCTATATATGTATATATGTATACACAATATATACATATATACATATATAAATGTATATACATATATACATCTATATATAGATACATTAGGTATATGATATATATAGATGTATCTATAGATAGATAGATAGATAGATAGATAGATAGATAGATAGATAGATACATAGATACATAGATACATAGATATATAGATATATCAGGGTGATTGGATAGTTAAACTCTGATGATTCCACATGCTTTTGATCCTTCTGTTAGTCTACTTACCTACCAATTATGTACCTACTTACCTATCTATTTATCAACCTTTCCATCCATCCATCCATCAGCTATCTTTTTTTTTTTTACCTTTTTTTCTATGGATTCCTCCCTCCTTTTTCCAAATTCAGAAAACATAGGAACTTAGAATCTTCTGCATTTCCTTAGCACCGTGCATCCACCTAACTTGAATAACATTCATTTGTGATGCCATTTCCTAAAAGTGTTACTTTTCCTCTCTTTTTTTCCCTTTCCTCATCTAGTCTATTTTGAAGTTTAATCTTCTATTAATGGGCTCTACCCCTATGGATTCTTTCCTTATTTTGGAGGAATCATTTGAATGTCTCATTATTGTTGAAGATCTTATGTTTTGTTGCTGTTGCTGTTGCTGTTGATGATGATGATGATAGGTAGCTTTATGGTATATTTTATATTTGCATGTATCCCAAACTTATTTGCTTTTTGAAACACATTACAATTTCTTTGGGGGGGGGGGGCGTTTTCTTAATGAAGGGTATTTCTGGCTTATAAAATTTAATTTTCCCTGAAAGTCAATGATATTTCTCTTTTCCACTTGCAAAATATGATTTTTCACAATGACATCTAATAATAGAGTTCCTTGGTGACTGAAGCTTGGAGATTTAATTGGCTATCTTTGAGTTTGTCAAATTATATTATGTCCTCTGATTTTAATATTTTGGGGAAGTTTATATTATTTATTATATTATATTTAGACTTAATTTCATAATTTTTCCCTTGAGAGAGCTATTTTCTTTAAATTATTTCTGTACAATCTATCCTTAAAGTCAGTCATTTTTGTGTTTTTAGAGCATGTGTTAGAGTTCTTTAAGTCTATTTTTACCAGTTTTTTTTAACAGACTGTATTTTTGAAATTCATATCTGCCACTTTCTTTTTCAGTTTTTGCTGTTATGGAAAGACTATCTTTCATGTTTTCTAAATTATTTGTATTCTCAATTATCTTATTAAGTTTTAGCTGATTTCAGTCTTATTTCTATCCTTTAAAAACATATTTTTTTCTTGCTATTTATCCTATTGTTCTTGCTATTATTTGGGGGGAACCTATAGAATAGATTGACTTGCTTTCTTTTACATTAGGCAGTTTTGTTCCCATTACATATTAGTAATTTTTTTCATTGTGTTGTGGTATTTCCTATTCCACTTAACCATTTTTCTGCCTGAGAACTCAACTTATTCCAAAACTTTTTGTTAACATTCTTGCTTTCATTCCTTTGCCTTCTGATAAAGTAGCATTGTATTAGATGACCATATTAATTGGTCCATTTCCCAAACACCATGTCCATATTTCCTCCTGTTTAGACGAAGACTGACTAATTTGAAAAGCTTAATAAAACTGAACGTTGGTAAAAGATGGGCATCTGATGCATTACCTGAATCATGGTGACTTCATTGTCAGCTACAGCTATATTTAAATGCATCTCTTCTCTTTGCACATATAAGAGCTATGTTGTTAGGTTTCTTATCTCAATAGAGTTGATTACATTCTTCAACAGTCCTGTTGTTGTTCAGATGTTTTAGTATCTTGGGCTCTTTCTGACCTTATTAGTGTTTTCTTGGCAAAGATATTGGAATGGTTTATCATTTCTTTCCCCCCGCTCATTTTCCAAATAAGGAAACTGAGACCAACAGGATAAAGTGACTTGCTGAAGATCACACAGCTAGTAAGTATTTGAGGCCAGATTTGAATTCAGGAAAAGGAGTCCTCCTGACTTTAGACATAGCACGCCACTATGCCACTTAGCTGTCCTTTAACAGAACATCCATGCATTTCATAATGTAAGGGTCATTTCATTTAGAAAAGATGTGGGTTCAAATTCTGGCTAGACTACACAAAAGACTTTGATGAAATCACATAAACCTTGAACCTCAGTTTCCTCCACAATCAAATGAAAGAGTTACACTAAATGCCTTCCAGTTGTTTTCCAACTATATGATGCTGAACTGTTAAATAAACATAGTAATCATTTATAGTACCTAGCAGGCTGTTGGATGGTATATAAATAAAGTACTAGGTGTGAAGTCAGTAAGATTCATCTTCCTGAGTTCAAACCTAACCTCATGCTTACTAGCTGTGTGACCCTGAGCAACTTACTTAACCCTCTTTTCCTCACCATTAAAATGAACTAGAGGGGGGAAATGGCACAATGCTCCAGTATCTTCACCAAGAAAACCTCAAAAGTGGTCACAAAGTCATATTTAATTGAAAATGATTGAATAACAACAACAGTAGATCATATAAAGGATAGTTGGCAGGTCTATATAAGATGACACATGTAAGATGTTTTGTAAATATCAATAGGCTATTTAAATATATGACTATTACTTTTCTTTGATTTCTAGCATACATGTCATAATTTCAGCATAATTCCCAGAACACATCAATAGAAATCAATAAGTAATATGAGAGATATATGGTGATTAAAATCTCCACAAAAAGAAATAGGGAGTAAAACAGTATGATGTAGTGAATATAGCACTTTATTTGAAATTAGGAAGACCTTGCTTTTACTCCCATGCATTAGATCCCAACTGCTAGCTGTATCACTATGACCAAAAGCAAGTCATAAAACTACTCTTTAAAATATGGGGGTTGGAATTAATGAATTCTAAAGTCCCTTCCAGCTTTAATCCCGGATCCTATGATCTTAAACAATGATAGAATTAAAAACTCATGCCACTATTTCTGCCCAAGATCACTCCCTCCCTCCCCTGCCATCACCAGTCCTATTGGCCAGATGAGTTCAATTCTGGCCCTTTGGAACTTTGATTGAGGTGGATTCTAAGACCAACTCCTTGGCAATGATCTAACTCATTAATAGAAAAGGGCAGAAAATTGTACTAGCCTAGTGCTACTCATGCTTCAGTTTTCTCCCTAATTATATTCATAAATACCAGCATAGTGAAGACTGGTAAATCTTCCATTTAAGTATTAAAATAAAAAAAGAAAGAAAAGAAAAAAAGATATTGGAATTTGACTAATGACTCCCTCATATTGCTTTTATCATACAAAGAAGGCATTCTTTGAAAAAATAATTCGTGAAGGATGCCTTTCTCTGTCAGAGAGGATGAGGTGTCCTTATCTTAGAGATAAATTACAGATAACTAACTAGTAAGTTAGTTTACATAAATAATGATGATGAAATCTAGTCATTGCTCCAATCATTGTATGTTTTCTCTTGTTGAGAGGTCTTGGGGTTAGGCAGTAGAGACTGCAGTTCTACATTATGGTCTCACTTAACTTGAGAGCATTCTGACAATATATGACAGTATGGGCCATTAGGTAGCTCCCTAGTGCATACAAAGCTGGGCCTGGAATAAGGAATTAAAATCTGATCTCAGACATTTACTAGCTGTGTGATCAGCATGCACTTGAAGGGAAAAATGGGCAGGTCCTCAGTTTCCTTATCTGTAAAATGAGCTGGAAAAGGAAATGGTAAACTACTCTTTGCCAAGGAAACCCCAAAAAGGGGTCATTAAGAGTCAGACGATTGAAAGTGACTGAATAGGGAGTGAAGCCAAGATGACAGAGTGAAACCAGGAAGTGGTTGAACTCTCCCAGTTTTGCTTGAAAATCACATGAAACTAAGCCTCTGAACAGAGTCTGATGGAAGGAAACTACTCTCCAGCTCAAGATAGACTGGAAGGACTTCAAGAAAGGTCAGTCTCACTGGCATGAAAAGGGTGTTCAACTCAGCTCAGGCAGACTCTGGGAAAGCCGATGACAGGGTCTTAATCACAGCAAATCAACAACTGAGACTTTTGGTCCTGCCTCAGTAGAGGAGCAAATCAATGGGGCAGCTTCCATTCCCAGCCCAGAAGGCAAACTCTGGGAAACCAGGCTGTTTCCTGGAAAGAAGAAGCAAATACACCCTCTACAAACACAAGCAGCCCCTGTGCTCAAAGCTAAGGCTCAGAGCTACATAGGAAGCTTGGGACAGCGCCCCCTTTGCCCTTGGAGCAGAGCTCAAGTATAAAAGTAAAAAAAAAAAAAAAAAAAGAGGAAATGCTAAAAAAAAGAGGGAAGAAAATGAGGAACAAGTAGGAAAGAACTTTGACTATAGAAAACTACTATGGTGATAGGAAATAACAAAACACCAACTTAGACAACAACATCATGTCCACAGAGGAAATCTTAGAAAGTAATATGAATTGATCTTAAGTCCAAAGAGGAGACTTCTTGGAAGCGCTCATAAAAGAATTTAAAAGGCAAATAAAAGAGGAAAAAGAAAAAAAATGAGAAAATGAGAGGTATACTAGAGAGAGTCAACAGCTTGGAAAGGGAAGACAATTCCTTAAAAAATACAATTGGCCAAATGTAAAAAAAAAAAAAAAAAAGAAAGAAAAGAAAAGAAAGAAACACTGACGAAAGCAATGTCTTCAAAAGTAGAATTAAAAAAGAGACACAAAAGCTAAATGAAGAAAATCACAAATGAAAAACAAGAATGGGGTAAATAGAAGCTAATAGAAGAAGATTCTTCATGTCGATGAAACATGAAGAATCAGTCAAATAAACTAAAAAGAATGAAAAAAATAGAAGAAAATATGAAATGCCTCATTAGAAAAAGAGGCAAGCTGGAAGATAGATACAGAAGAGACAATTTAAAAATTATTGGTCTACTTGAAGACTGTGACCAAAAAAAAAAAAAAAAAGAAAGAAAGAAAAAACCTAGATAGCATTATTCAAGACATCATCAAGAAAAGCTACCCTGATATTCTAGAATAAGATGGGGAAATAGTCATTGAAAAACTCCTTTGATCACCTTTAAAAAGGAAAAGGAAATTCCAAAGAACATTATTGCAAAAATCCAAAACTCCAATCTTTTTATTATTAAAGTTTTTTATTTGCAAAACATATGTATGGGGGCAGCTAGGTGACGCAGTGGATAGAGCACCAGCCCTGAAGTCAGGAAGACCTGAGTTCAAATCTGGTCTCAGACACTTAACATTCCCTAGCTGTGTGACCCTGGGCAAGTCATTTAACCTCAATTGCCTCAGCAAAAAGCAAAAAACAAACAAACAAACAAAAAAAAACCATATGTATGGGTAATTCTTCAACAAGCTTTCCATTACAAATCCCCCCCCCCAAGTCCTTACCCCTCCCCTAGATGGCAGGAAGTCTACTACATGTTAATTATGTTAAAATACTTGACAAATCGAATGTGTTTACAATTTTTTTTTACAGTTATCTTGCTGTGCAAAAAAAGTCAGATCTACAAAAAAAAAATCTGAGAAGGGAAACATAATGCAAGCAAACATCAATAGAGAGCATGAAAATGTTATGTTGTGGTCCACATTTCACATCCCTCTCTCTGGGTGTATATGGCTTTCTTTATTTAACAATTGAAACTGGTTTGAAGCATTTCATTATTGAGGAGAGCTATGTCTATCAGAATTGATCATCATTGATTTTAGAGAGGCCTGGAGAGACTTGCATGAACTGATACTGAGTGAAATCAGCAGAACCAGGAGAACATTATACACAGCAACAAGACTATATGATGATCAATTCTGATGGACATGGTTCTCCTCAACAATGATGTCACTCAAATCAGTTCCTATTGTTCAGCGATGAAGATAGTCATATACATTCAGAGAGAGAGGCCTGAGGGAACTGAGTGTGGACCATAACACAGCATTTTAAGGCTTTCTGTGAATATTTCCATGCATTTTGTTTTCCTTCTTAGGTTGTTTTTTTTCTTCTCTTTCTAGATCTGATGTTTCTTGTGCAGTAAGATAACTGTATAGATATGTATACATGTATTGTATTTGTCATATAATTTATCATATTTAGCATGTATTAGATTACCTGTCATCTAGGGGTGGGGGATGGGGGGAAGGAGGGGAAAAGCTTGGAAAAAAAAGTTTTTTCAAAGGTCAATGTAGAAAAATCACTCATATGTTTTGTAAATAAAAAGCTTTTAATAAAAAAAAAGAATTGATCATCATATAGTCTTGTTGTTGCTGTGTATAATTATCTCCTGGTTCTGCTCGTTTCGCTCAGCATCAGTTCATGCAAGTCTCTCCAGGCCTCTCTGACATCATCCTGCTGGTCATTTCTCACAGAACAATAATATTCCACAACATTCATATACCATAATTTATTCAGCCATTCTCCAATTTATGGAGATCCATTCAGCTTCCAATTCCTAGCCATGACAAAAAGGGCTGCCACAAACATTCTTGCACATGTGGGGCCCTTTCTCTCCTTTATGATTTCTTTGGAATATAAGCCCAATAGAAACACTGCTGGGTCAAAGGGTATGCACAGTTTGACAACTTTTTGAGCATAGTTCCAAATTGCTCTCCAGAATGGTTGGATCCGTTCACAGTTCCACCAACAATATATCAATGTCCCAGCCTTCCCACATCCCCGTCAACATTCATCATTATCTTTTACTGTCATTTTAGCCAATCTGACAGATGTGTAGTGGTACCTTGATGTTGTCTTAATTTGTATTTCTCTGATCAATAGTAATTTGAAGCACCTTTTCATATGACTAGAAATGGTTTTAATTTCATCATCTGAAAATTGTCTGTTCATATCCTTTGAGCATTTATCGATTGGAGAACGGCAAAGCTAACATTTCTTTTTTTTTTTTTTTAATTTTATTTTATTTGCAAAACATATGTACGGGTAATTCTTCAACATTAACCCTTACATAGGTTTGTGTTACAGATTTTTCCCCCCAACTCCCCACCCCTCCCCTAGATGGCAGGATTTCCACTACATGTTAATTATGTTAAAATACTTGGCAAATCGAATATATGTATGCATATTTCCAAACTTATCATTGTTGTGCAAGAAAAATCGTTTCTATACAAGACATATCAGATAAAGGAAACACAATGTAAGCAAACATCAATCAAGAGTATGAGAAGGTTATGTTGTGGTCCACATTTCACATCCCTCTCTCTGGGTGTATGTGGCTTCCTTCAGTGAACAATTGGAAGTGGTTAGAAACATTTCATTGTTGAAGAGAGCCATGTCCATCAGCATTGATTGTCATATAGTCTTGTTGTTGCCGTGTATAATGATCTCCTGGTTCTGCTCATTTCACTCAGCATCAGTTCATGCAAATCTCTCCAGGCCTCTCTGAAATCATCCTGCTGGTCGTTTCTTACAGAATAATAATATTCCATAATATTCATATACCATAATTTGTTCAGCCATTCTCCAATTGAAGGGCATCTATTCAGTTTCCAGTTTCTAGTCACTACAAAAAGGGCTGCCACAAACATTCTTGCACATGTGGGTCCCTTTCCTTCCTTTATGATTTTTTTTGGGATATAAACCCAATAGAAATGCTGCTGGGTCAAAGGGTATGCACAGTCTGATAACTTTTTGAGCACAGTTTCAAATTGCTCTCCAGAATGGCTGGATCCATTCACAGCTCCACCAACAATGCATCAGTGTCCCAGCCTTCCTATATTCCCTCCAACATTCATCATTAACTTTTCCTGTCATTTTAGCCAATCTGACAGGTGTGTAGTGGTACCTCAGGGTTGTCTTGATTTGCATTTCTCTGATCAACAGTGATTTGGAGCACCTTTTCATATGACTACAAATAGTTTTAATTTTATCCTCTGAAAATTGTCTGTTCATATCCTTTGACCATTTATCGATTTGAAAATGGCTTGAATTTTTATAAATATGAGACAATTCTCTATATATTTTAGAGATGAGACCTTTATCAGAATCCTTAAATTTAAAGAGGATTTCCCAATTTATTGCTTCCCTCCTAATCTTGTCTGCATTTGTTTTATTTGTACAGAAACTTTTTAACTTAATATAGTCAAAGTTATCTATCTGGTGTTCAATTAAGAGTTCCCGTTCTTCTTAGGACATAAATTTATTCCATCTCCACAGGTCTGAGAGGTAAACTATACTACGTTCCTCTAATTTACTTATAGCATCACTCTATATCCAGATCATGAATCCATGTTGTGTTAGATGTGGGTCAAGCCCTAATTTCTTCCATACTACTTTCCAATTTTCCCAGAAGTTTTTGTCAAATATTGAGTACTTATCCCAGAAGCTGGAGTCTTTGGGTTCATCAAAGACTAAATTGCTATAGTTATTGCCTAGTTTGTTTTGTGATTCTATCCTATTCCACTGATCGACTACTCTATTTCTTAGCCAGTACCAAATGGTTTTAAGTTTTTCCAATTTCCAATTCCAATTCCAATTTCCAATTCCAACTAGGTCTGATTTTATTTGTGTGGAAAGTGTTTTGTAGTTTAGTTCATATAGTTCCTGACTCTCCCTTGGCAGATAAATTCCGAAATATTTTATACTATCAACAGTTATTTTGAATGGAATTTTTTTTTGTATCTCTTGCTGCTGAACTTTATTGGTAATATATAAAAATGCTGATGATTTTTGTGGATTTGTTTTGTATCCTGCAACTTTGCTAAAGTTGTGAATTGTTTCTAGTAGTTTTTTAGTTGAGTCTTTAGGGTTCTCTATGTATATCATCATGTCATCTGCAAAGAGTGATAATTTGGTTTCCTCATTACCCACTCTAATTCCTTTAATCTCTTTTTCTTCTCTTACTGCCAAAGCTAACATTTCTAAGACAATATTAAATAATAATGGTGACAGTGAGCAGCCTTGTTTCACTCCTGATCTTATTGGGAATGATTCTAGTTTGACTCCATTACATATGATACTTGCTGAAGATTTTAAGTAGATACTACTAATCATTTTAAGGAAAAGCCCATTTATTCCTATACTCTCTAGTGTTTTTAATAGGAATTGGTGTTGGATTTTATCAAAGGCTTTTTCTGCATCTATTGAGATAATCATATGGTTTTTGTTAATTTGGTTATTAATATAATTGATTATGCTAATAGTTTTCCTGATATTGAGCCAGCCCTGCATTCCTGGTATAAATCCTACTTGGTCATAGTGTATTGTCCTGGGGATAACTTTCTGTAATCTCTTTGCTAAAATCTTATTTAAAATTTTTGCATCAATATTCATTAGGGAAATGGGTCTATAGTTTTCTTTCTCAGTTTTCTTCCTACCTGGTTTAGCTATCAGCACCATATCTGTGTCATAGAAGGAATTTGATAGTACACCTTCTTTCCCTATTTTTTCAAATTGTTTATATAGTATTGGGATTAATTGTTCTTTGAATGTTTGGTAAAATTCACATGTAAATCCATCTGGCCCTGGAGATTTTTTTCTTAGGGAGTTGATTAATAGCTTGTTCTAATTCTTTTTCCAAAATGGGGCTATTTAAATAATTTATTTCCTCTTCTGTCAACCAGGCAATCTATATTTTTGTAGATATTCCTCCATTTCATTTACATTATCAAATTTATTGGCATAAAATTGGGCAAAGAAACTCCTAATTATTACTCTAATTTCCTCTTCATTGGAGGAAAGTTCTTCCTTATCATTTTTGTGACTAACAATTTGATTTTCCTCTTCCTTTTTTCTAATCAAATTTACTAAAGGCTTATCTATTTTGTTGGTTTTTTCATAAAACCAACTCTTAGTTTTATTTATTAATTCAATAGTTTTCTTATTTTCAATTTTATTGATCTCCCCTTTAATTTTCAAAATTTCCAATTTGGTATTTAATTGAGGGTTTTTAATTTGGTCTTTTTCTAGCTTTTTTAATAATAAGCTCAATTCGTTGTTCTTTTCTTTCTCTATTTTATGCAAGTAAGCATCTAGACATATGAAGTTACCCCTTTTAACTGCTTTAGCCATGTCCCACAAATTTTGGTATGTTGTCTCATTATTGTCATTCTCCTGAATGAAATTATTGATTGTGTCTATAATTTGCTCTTTCACCCATTCATTCTTCAGGATTAGATTATTTAATTTCCAGTTAAAAAGCTAACATTTCTAATAAAATATTTAATAGTAATGGTGACAGTGGGCAGCCTTGTTTCATTCCTGATCTTATTGGGAATGGTTCTTGTTTGTCTCCATTACATATGATGCTTGCTGATGGTTTTAAGTAGATGCTGCTAATCATTTTAAGGAAAAGCCCTTTAATTCCTATACTTTCTAGTGTTTTTAATAGGAATGGGTGTTGGATTTTATCAAATGCTTTTTCTGCATCTATTGAGATTTTTGTTTGTTTGGTTATTAATATAATTGATTATGCGGATCGTTTTCCTAATATTGAACTAGCCCTTCATTCCTGGTATAAATCCCACTTGGTAATTTGCCCTGGGGCAATTGAGCTAATTAACTTTTGGTGCTGGACTGTGAGGGCTAGGTCCCCATGTTTTCAGTGGGTTACAATCTGCCTTTTATAAAAGGCAGATCTGCCAAAGCACCTGCCAGCAATCAGGGCAGAATGACTGGAGAGCCTCAACTAGACTTCCCCAGTTGTTTAGAATCTGCCACGCTGAGTCCCGCCCAATTTCCTGCCCTGTCCCTCAGAGCTGCACCCAACAAACTGCCCTAACCCCTGCCTGACTAAAACAGACCTGCACTGTAGCTTTTCCAAGGTACCTTCTGCATGGAATGTTTTGTAGTCCCAATATTTGTGGGTTATTTGAGTTAAATATCAGTTCAGAGGCTTAATCTGCTGTTGGTTTGAGAGAAGGTCAGAGGAGGACACAGAGAGTCATGTCTTCACTGCGCCATCTTGGCTCAGCCCCTCAAGCCTTCCCAAAACTCCAATCTTAAGGAAAAAATTTTACAAGCTGTCAGACAAAAGCAATTCAAATATCAAAGAGCAACAGGCAGCATTACCCAGGATCTGTCAGCTTCTACAATAAGAGATGGGAAGGCCTGGAATGCCATATTCCAGAAGGCAAAGGATCTGGGATTACAACCAAGAATTAACCACCCAGCTAGACTGAACATCATCTTTCAGGTGAGGAGTAAGAAACTTTATTCATTTCTATTGAAAAAAATAGAACTAAAAAGAAAATTTAATCTATAAATACAGGACCCCCCAAAAACATAGAAAGGTAAACAAGGGATAGTATATGTTATTTAAAGGTTAAATTGTTTATATCCCTATATGGGAAACTGAAATCTATAACTCTTGAGAACTGTATCTGTTACTGCCACAGACAGAAAGGAGCATCTCATGGACAGAGGGTATGGTAGTGGATGGTCGCTGATGCGATGATATTAAAGAAAAAGACATTAAGGTTGAAAAAGGTCTGTACTAGATAAAGAGGAAAGGGTAGATATAATAGAACAATGAGTTCAGACTAAGAGGCTCAAAAGACCTATTACAATCAATGTGGGGGAGGGAATGGGGAGAGGGGGCAAAGAGAAGGGGATGAGCATTGTCTTAAGTTTGATCTTATTAGTTTTGGCTCTAAGAGGGAATAACAATCATTTAGTGGGTATAGAAATTTATCTAACCCTATAAAGAAGTATGATGAGGAAGAGTAAAGAAAAGGTAGGGATTGGATAGAAGAGAAGGAAGAAATGCAAGGGGGAAAAAGTAAGAAAAGGGGGGAGGGATAATAGAAGATAAGGTAGTGTTCAGGGTAGGTTGAAAGATTACTAATAGAATGGGGCAGGGTGTTATGAGATAAGATAGTGCTAGTGTGTGAGATAGAAAATACTACTGAGAACAGTGTGAAAAGACAGAGCAAAGTATATATAAGGGAGAAAATAGGACAGAGAGAGAAATAAAGAGTTGGTAATCATAACTGTGACTTTGAATGGGATGAACTCTCCCATAAAACAGAATCAAATAGCAAAGTGTATTAAAAAACAGAATTCTGCAGCATGTTGTTTACAAGAAACACATTTGACACAGAAAGACACATACTTAGTAAAGGCAAAAGGCTGGAACATAACTTACTATGCTTCAGCTGAAGTAAAAAAACAAAAAAAGCAGAAGTAGCAATTCTGATCCCAGATAAAGCAAAAATAGATCTCATTAAAAGAGATAAGGAAGGAAAGTACATCTTAATAAAGAGTATTGTAAACAATGTAGTAACAATATTAAATGTATATACACCAAGAGGTAGAGAATACAAGTTTCTAGAGAATATATTAAGCCAATTGCCGGAAAAAGTAGATAGCAAAACTATATTAGCTAGGGGACTTCAACCTTTCTAGCTCAGAATTAGTCAAATCTAACTACAAAATAAACAAAAAGGAAACTAGGGAGGTTAATAGAATCCTAGAAAACCTAATTATGATAGACTGCTGAAGAAAATTGAATAGATAGAAAAGAATACAACTTTTTCTTGGTAGTACATGGCACTTATACAAAAACTGACCATGTATTAGAGCATAAAAACATCACAATCAAATGCAAAAAGGCAGAAATACTAAATGTTTCCTTTTCATACCATAATGCAATAGAAATTATATTCAATAAAGGGCTAGGGAAAGATAGACTAAAAACCAATTGAAAATTAAACAATCTAATTCTAAAACAATAATTGGGTCAAACAACAAATCACAGAAACATTTATGATTTCATCCAAGCAAGTAACAATAATAAGACAATATACCAAACCCTATGGGACACAGCTAAAGCAGTTGTTAGGGGAATTTTATATCTCTAAATAGCTACATGAATAGAATAAGAAAGAGGAGATCAATGAATTGGGCATACAATTTAAAAAAAAAAAACAGAAAATGAACAAATTAACCCCCCCAATTAAATACCAAATTGGTAATTCTGAAAATCAAAGGAGATATTAATAAAACTGAAACTAAGAAAACTATTGAACTAATTAATAAAACTAAGAATTGGCTTTATGGAAAAAATGAAATAGATAAACATTTGGTTAATTTGATTAGAAAAAGGAAAGAAAAAAACAAATCACCAGCATCAAAAATGAAAAGGGTGAACTTACCACCAATGAAAAAAGAAATTAATTAGGAGCTATTTTGCCCAACTGTATGATAGCAAATCTGACAATCTGACTGAAATGGATGAATATTTACAAAAATATAAATTGCCCAGATTAACAGAAGAGGAAATAAATTGCTTAAATAATCCCATTTAGGAAAAGAATTTGAACAAGCTATTAATGAACTCTTTAAGAAAAAAGTCTCTAGGACCAGATGGATTCACAAGTGAACTCTACCAAATATTTAAAGAAAAATTAATTCCAATACTATGTAAGATATTTGGAAAAATAAGTAAAAAAGGAGCCTAGCCAAATTCCTTCTGTAACACAAATATTTTACTGATACCTAAATCAGGAAGAGTCAAAACAGAGAAAGAAAATTACAGACCAATCTCCCTAATGAATATTGATGAAAAAACTTACCTGCAGGATAATGTACTATGACCAAGTGGGATTTATACCAGGAATGCAGGGATGATTCAATATCAGAAAAACTATTTTTTATAATTGATCATGTCAATAACAAAACCAACAGAAAACATATAATAATCTCAATAGATTCAGGAAAAGCTTTTGACTAAATACAGTACCCATTCCTATTAAAAACACTAGAGAACATAGGGTTAAAGGGATCTTACCATAAAATAAGAAGCAATACCTATCTAAAACTTACAGCAAGCATTATTTGTAACGGAGAGAAGTTGGATGCATTCCTAACAAGATCATGGTTGAAACAAGGATGTCCATTATCACCACTATTACTCAACATTGTACTTGAAATATTGTACTGTAGTAGTAAGAAAGGAAAAAGAAATTAACAAAATTAGAGTAGTCAATGAGGAAAAAAAAACAAAAAAGAATAGTCAATGAGGAAATAAAACTATCACTCTTTGAAGATGATATGATGATATACTTAGAGAATCCTAGAAAATTGTCCAAAAATATATTGGAAACAATAGCTTTAGCAAAGTTGCAGGATATAAAATAAACCCACACAAATCATTAGCATTTCAGTATATTACTGACAAAACCCATCAAAAGAAATAGAAAGAGAAATTCCATTTAAAATAAATATAGACAAAATAAAATACTTAGGTGTCTACTTACTTAGACAAAAACAAGAACCATATGAACACAATTATAAAATACTTCTCCCACAAATAAAGTCAACGAATAAAAACATCTAAACAACTGGAAAAATATCAATTGCTTATGGGTAGGCCCAGTTAATATAATAAAAATGACAATTCTGCTTAAATTGATCTACATGTTCAGTTTCATATCGATCAAACTGCCAAAAATTATTTTATAGAATTAGAAAAAAAATAATAAAATTTATCTGGAAGAACAAAAGATCAAGAATATCAAGGGAATTAATAAAAAAAAAAACGCAAAGGATGATGGCTTAGCAGTACCAAACTTAACTACATTATAAATCAGCAGTCTAGCTAAGAAATGGAATGGTGAATCAATGGAATAGATTTTATATACACATGACACAATAATCAAGGCCTGTAGTAATCTAATATTTGATAAACTGCCAAATTCTAGTTTCTAGGGTAATAACTCATTCTTTGACAAAAATTGTGGGAAAAACTGGGAAAAATATGTCAGAAACTTGGCATAGACCTACATCTTACACTCCATAACAAAATAAGGTCAAAATGGGTACATGATTTGGGCATAAAGGATGATACAATAAACAAATTAGGAGAGCAAGGGATAATTTAACTGTCAGATCTTTGGAGAAGTGAAGAATTTATCACCAAAGAGCATAATGTGTGACCAAAGAACTAGAGAACATTATGAAAGGCATAATGGACAGCTGGGATTACATTTTTCACAACAAAACCAACAGAGATAAAATAAAAGGGAAGTACAAAGCTGGAAAAATTTTTTTACAGTGTCTCATTTGTAAAATGTATAAAGAACTATGTCAAATTTATAGGAATACAAGTCATTCTCGAATTGACAAATGGTTAAAAGATATGAACAATTTTCAGATGATGAAATTAAAGCCATTTATAGTCAAATGAAAAAATTCTCTAAATCACTATTGATTAGAGAAATGCAAATTAAAACAACTCTGAAGTGCCACCTCACACCTCTCAGATTGGTTAATCTAACAGAAAAAGATAATAAATGTTGGAGAGGATGTGAAAAAAGTGGAACACTAATAAATTGTTGGTGTTGTGGAATGATCCAACCATTCTGAAGAGTAATATGGAATTATGCCCAAAGGGCGATAAAACTGTGCATACTCCTTAACCCAGCAGTGCCACTACTAGGTCTATGTCCCCTCCGTGTCTAAAAAAGGGAAAAGGACCCCCATGTTCAAAAATGTTTGTAGCAGCTTTTTGTGGTAACAAAGAATTGGAAAATGAGTAGATACCATCAATTGGTGAATAGCTGAACAAGTTGTGGTATATGAAAGTAATGAAATGATTTTAGAATGATCTGGAAAGATTTACATGAACTGATACTGAGTGAAACAAGCAGAACCAGGCATGCATTGTTCACAATAACAACAAGAATGTATAATAATTAACTATGAAAGACTTGGTTCTTCTCAGTGGTTCATCCACTGACCCAAAGCAATCCCAAAAGACAGAAAATGGATAGACAATTTTTTTGGACAGAAAATGCCATCTACTTCTAGAAGAAGAACTATGAAGATTGGATATAAATCAACATGTGCTATGTTCACTCCTTTTTCCTGTTTTTTTCCCTTCATGGTTTTTCTCCTTTGTTCTGATTTTTCTTTCTCAATCAACATAATTCATAAAGCAATGTGTACTAAAATAAATTAATTTAAAAATTAAACTGGAAAATGAGATTTGTAGATCATATCTGGGGATAAGTGCTTTGTTTTTGTTTTTTTATTTTTTTCCTTTGAGGCAATTGATGTTAAGTGATTTGCCCAGGGGTAACACAGCTAGGAAATGTTAAGTGTCTGAGATCAGATTTGAAATCAGGTGCTCCTAACTTCAGGGCTGGTGCTCTATCTCCTTCACCACCTAGCTGCCTCTGCTTTGTTGTTTTAATCAAAACCATGGCAAAGTTGTTTTCTTTACCAAAAAAAAAAAAAAAAAATGATATAAATAAAGAAATTTTGGTTGGGATTTTTAAAAAAAAAAAAAAAAGGACTGAATGACAGCCTCATGTAATAGTATAGCAAACATCTAGGTAGTTCAATGAATACAGCACTAGACCTACTAGTGTCAGACACTTAGTAGCTGTGTGACAATGGGCAAGCCATTCAACTTGTATTTGCTTTAATCTAAAAAAGGAAATGGAAAATCACACCAATATCTTTGCCAAACAAATCCCATGGGCAGTATTGGCTTGCTATGGTCATGAAGAATCAGACACAAGTGAACAACAACAGCATGTAATAGTAATAGTTAGAAATCATAGGACCACCTAGATCTCTTTTTTTATTCTTATTATTTAATATTGTTTAAAAAAATCATTTTTCTTTCTCTCCGCCTCACCATTCACTTTACTTTGTTTCACTCTCTTCTTGTTTAAAAAACAACTTAGAAAATATGCTTTTATACATCGGGATGTATGCAAATAAGGGTATGAGGGAAAAACAAAGAGGTATTGGGATGTCACAGAATCAAAGAGTCATTATTGGAAAGGACCTTAAAGACCATTTAGATCAATTTCCCCATTTTTCCATTTGAAGAAATTGAATATGAGAAGTTAAGTTACTCTTCCTTTAGTCAAACAGCTAATAAATATTAGGTGTGGGATTGAAATCCAGGTCTCCCTGACCACAAGGCCAACATTCTATGCATTTCAACATGGTGGCAAGTGGCAGAAGAGGTAGGGCATTATTTAGATTTTTCCAACATGGATTTCCGATTATGAATTGTCTAGCCAACTAGGGAAGGCAATTTGACTCAGATTCCAGGAGGGTCCAGAAGACCTAGGGCTTGAAGTTGGGGTTACTAGATAAGGAAAATTGAGTAAGGAATGCACAGTGAAAGAGCCTTGGCAAGTTTGGACTGGATCCTAGAAGAACTGGCACTCTCTCAGGTGCTAGTATTTAAGGAAATATTTCTTTTTTTAAAGTTAAATCCAATGTATGTATATATATATATATATATATGTATGTATGTATGTATAATTATCGTGCTGCACAAGAAAAATCAGATCAAAAAGGAAAAAAATGAGAAAGAAAACAAAATGTAAGCAAACAACATCAAAAAGAGTGAAAATGCTATAGTATGATCCACATTCAGTTCTCACAATCTTCTCTTTGGATGTAGATGGCTTTCTTCATTACAAAATCATTAAGGTAGTATTTCAATCACCTCATCTGCAAACATGGTATTACTGTGTACTTTATAGCCCAGGGAATAAGCAGAGTTCTGAAAAAGAAAATGGGGAAGGTTCCTAGCCTGAGTAAAGACACATTTACTCCACTTCCAGATGAGGTGTTGTGTAGTGGGGCGGGGGGGGGGGGGGAGTATAGATAAATTGCAAACTTAAGGGATGAGTTGCAATCAGAAGTTCTAACCTGTAACCTTATTAGGTGGGGCTGTGAGATTTGTAGGTTATAGTGTTACCTGCTCAAAAATATACATCCCCTTTGCCTGCAACACTCTCCAATCTCACACAATCCAATTTAATGTCTCCATCAAGGCCTAGTTCAGTTATTACTCCTTCCATGATATCTTTCCTCATCTACCCTTATGAAAGTGATATGGGAGGTATGGTATGGCAGAGAGAATAATGAACTTTTAGCAGGAAGCCTGAGGCTCAGACCCTGCCTAAGATACTCATTAGTTATATCACTTTAGGGACATTACTTGCCCTCTTTGTATTTCAGTTTGCTCATCTGTAAAATGAAGTCTTTAAACCTCAGGGGCCTCTAAGGTCCCTGAATAGTTTTATAACAGTGATGAAAAAATGTTTATACAATCTCTCTTTGGGGGCAGAATGTTAGTAAGGTTCTTATACAAGGGAAACAAGATTTATTAAATGCCAGGAATAATGCTAAGTAAGCACATATACGTATTTCCTCATTTGTTCCTTTCAACAGCCCTGAGTGATAAGTGCTTTTTATGATTCTCATTTTACAGATGAGGAAACCAAGGCAAATAGAATTAAATGACTTGCTCAGAGTGACTGGATCTGCCTGAGGCCAGATTTCAACTCAAGAAGATGAGTCTTCCTGACTCCAGATTTGGCATTCCATTCACTGTATCACCTAATTACCTGAACTTTTAGATGATTAATAAATATAAATTACTTGACTGATTGCTAGGATCTTAAGAAATTTTTCTCTGCAAAATATAATTTAGCCTAATCCTTCTGAAGATTTTTTTTTTGAGGTAATTGGTGTTACAGTGATTTGCCCAGGGTTATGCCACAGCTAATAACTGCTAAATATATGAGGCTAGATTTGAACTCAGATTCTTTTGACTTCAGGGCCATTTCCCTATCCACTGTGAGTGTGACAATTGGAATGAAGATCTCTCAGGACTATAGACTAAATTAGACAAAGCCTGAAGGCCTAAGTTCCGGTTTCTGGGGTGGAGGGGAAAGTAGAAAGTAGTCTGATTTATAAGTTGTCAACATTCCAATTCCTAAATAAGGAAAGTAAAGCATATATAACCAATTAGAATGTATGTAAGGGAAAAGAGGGGTGGGCTTGGGATTTTCTTTGTTCTGGACTGTATAAAGTTGCCAGGGATGTACTGCTCCCCAGCTCTCCCATCTCTGGACTACTTTGATCCATTGTGGGACCCCCAGGTACTCATGAGTTCCTGAATAAAGCCTTTGTTCTATACCTTGAGATGCCTCTGTAGTATTGATTATTAAGATAAGGGCCTGAATATCGCACACAGTTTTGGGGGCTTGTCCGGCATCCATGGGATTCCTTGGGGAGGCTGTGGGGGTCTCAGATCAGAGGCAGGCACACCACTGAACAATTTTGTCCAAGGGCCACTAGTTCTGAGATGTTTCACTCCTCCTGGGGAATCTAACGACCTGAGGCAGGAGAACTTGGTATAGAACAAAGGGAAAGTGAAGAAAGAGAGAGAGAGGAATGGTCCTGGTGCTGGCCAGACCCAGAAAAACTGCATGTGTGGCTCCAGGTTAGCATTCAAGATGGAATAGAGGCCTTTGGGGAGAGAGAGATTAGCTCTCTAAATGTTGTTGGACTACTTTGGCCTAATCTGGAGATTAGCTCTGGGGGGGGAGGGGGTGTTTGGTGATAGGGTAACCTACACTGGTATAGGAAGGAAATTCCTATGGGGAGTTTTACAATCCAAAAGGAAAATGAGGACCAGGACAAGGATCAGGGAATCCCAATCAATAGTCCTTTAGGGAGTTGGTTGCAGGATTGGGATAAGATCCCAAAGCACAGAGGGAAGAGCCAAAAGAAATTAATCAAGTTTTGTTGTTTTATTTGGGGAGGCCAAAACTTGGGAGGGGGAATAATTTAGCCTAAATACTGCTCCTCTGAGGATTGGGTGTGCCAGTAGCTAAATTTATATGTAAATGGAAAAGATCCATTTAACCTGGAGGAGTCAGTTTATGCTAATCTCTGGTTTGAAGGGGCTGCTAAAGTTTTTTTTTTTTTTTTTTTTTTTTAATTGGCCTTGGGAATCTCTGCCTGAGGACAAAGAGGCTAAAGTACAAAAAGGGAAACAGGATTGGGACCCTTTGGATTCCCTTCCCCCTCCTTATATCCTACCCCCCAATAGAGGCCCAGCCATGGGAACAGGCTCAGCCTGCAGAGGGGGTGGTCTCTGGGGAGCAAGTTGGGGAGGGGCCTCATGCCCCTCTGTTGAGAAAATTGTGTCAGTTAGAGAGGGATGTTCAGAATCTTCCCTTTGTAGAAGGGGAGGGCACACTCCTGAGGAAAAGGAGAAGTGCTATAGAGGATATGTTTCGCTAAGGGAGGTTCCTTTCCAGGGAGCCCAGGGTGCTATGGAGTTTGTAAATATGCCCTTATCAGGAAGTGAGGTTAGGGCATCTAAGAAAGAACTGGTCAGAATTAATGTATATACTGTCTATATTGTTTATCCCTGAGGAGAGATGCTGGATTCGGGCAGGTGCTATGGGGGAGTGGGAAAGACAACATCAGGATGGGAATGAAGGGGCAATCCCAGCAGATCAGAAATACCCGGTGAATGATCCAGGATGGGACAGTAACAATCAGGCACACAAGCAGAATATGCGGGATCTGAGAGAATTAATAATTATAGGTATAAGGGATGCTTTCCCAAAGAGACAAAATATAAATAAAGCACTAGGCATTACTCAAGGGAAGGATGAATCTCTGGCAAAATATTTAGAGAGGGAATGAGAAAGTATTCAGGAGTAGATCCTGATGGCCCAGAGAATGAACAGATGTTAAAAATACAATTCGTGTCCAATTCCTGGCCGGACATAAATAAGAAAATACAGAAAATTGAGGGGTGGATACGGTCACCCCTAGAAACTATCCTAGAGGAGTCTACTAAAGTTTATGTGAGAAGAGATGAGAAGAGAGAGAAGGATAAAGAAAGACAAAGAAGAGAGTGGGAAAACCAACAGGAGGTCAGGGAGAGGAAGAGAGATAGGATAATGATTCAGCAGATTTGGGAAATCCGGAATTTGTGCTTGGAGAAGAAAGGGTATAAATAGTCTAGAGGGGACTGGGGACTTGTGAGAAGCCCGAGGAATTTAAGTTTAGGATGTTGGACTTGTGGGAAACGGGGACATTTTTCCAGAGAATGTCCAACAAAGAAGGAAGAGGAGCAAGTGGTCTCCCTGATGGAACTTGAGAATTAGGGGGCTCCGATAAGCTTTAAGAACAATGATTGGAAAATTTGGCAATTGGTCATTTCAATGTTAAAATGCTTGGATTTTAAAATTTCTTATTGGAGTTAAGTGTTGGTATTAATTTGAAACTAGCAGGAACAGAAAAGTTTGGCTATTTTAAAATGCTAGCGGAAAAGTTTTTTTTTTTT
>JAJPUD010013598.1:0-15142 GCA_023553655.1 Myrmecobius fasciatus
AGAATTACCCACACATATGTTATTCAAATAAAATAAAAATAAAAAAATAAAAAAAAAAAGACTGCTGTAAATGTTAGGAACATGTAGGTTTTTTCCCTTTTTTTTCTGTGATGTCTTGGGATACAAATCTAGTAGTGAGTTTTATAGCCATTCCGGAATAGTTCCAGATTCCTCTTCAGAATGATTGAATCAGTCCACAACTCCATTAATAGTGCAAATTTGGTAGGTGTGAGGTGGTTATCTTAGAGTTATTTTAATTTACATTTCTCTAATCAAAAGTGATTTATAAAACTTTTTCATATGCCTATAGATTGCTTTGATTTCTTCATCTAAAGACTGCCTGTTTGTATCCTTTGACCATTTATCAATTGGGGAATGGCTTATATTCTTATAAATTTGATATATTTGATATTAGTTCTCGATATATTTGAGAAATGAATTTATTATCAGAGATATTTGCTGCAAAGATTGTTTCCCAGTTTTCTGCTTTCCTTCTAACCATGATTGCATTGTTTTGGTTTGTATAAAAGTTTCTTAATTTAATATGATCAAAATTAGCTATTTTGTATTTTATAATGCTCTTTCTTGTTTCATCATAAATTCTTCCCCTTCTCATATGTCTGACAGGTAGACTATTCTTTGCTCTTCTAATTTGTTTATGGCACTCTGTATGTCTAAACTATACACCCATTTCAACTATATCTTGGTATGCAGTGTGAGATGTTGGTCTAGTTTGTGTCCTATTTCTTTCCTGTTTTTCTAGCAGTTTTTGTCAAATGGTGAGTTCCTTTTTCCAAATTATATTTATCATTATTATTATCTAAATTATATTTATCATTGACTACTGTATCTTGTGTACCAAGTCTATTCCCCTGATCTACCATTCTATTTCTTAGCCAGTACCAGATAGTTTTGATTATTACTGAGTTATGATAAAGTTTGAGATCTGATATTGCTAAACCACCTTCTTTGGTATTTTTTTTTTCCATTAATTCCCTTGATATTCGTGACCTTTTTTCTTATAGTTGAATTTTGTTGTAATTTTTTTCATCTCAATCAGATTTTTTTTGGTAATTTGATTGGTATGGCACTGAGTGAGTATATTAGTTTTTGTTTTTGTTTTTGTTTTTTGGCTGAGGCAATTGGGGTTAAGTGACTTACCCAGGGTCACACATCTAGGAAGTATTATGTGTCTGAGGCCAGATTTGATCTCAGGTTCTCCTAACTTCAGGGCTGGTGCTCTATCCACTGTGCCACTAGCTGCCCTGTGAGTATATTAGTTTAGGCAGAATTGTCATTTTTATTATATTGCTTGGCTCACCCATGAACAATTGATATTTTTCCAATTGTTTAGATCTGACTTTATTTTTGTAAAAAGTGTTTTGTAATTGGGTTCATATAGTTGCTGGGTTTGTCTTTGCAGGTAGAGTCCCAAATATTTTGTACTGTTTATGGTTATTTTAAATGGAATTTCTATTTCTATCTCTTGTGGCCAGTGGGCTTTGTTGGCCATATAAAAATGTTTATGATTTATGTAAGAATATGATTTATATTACATCTTATAAATTTGTTTAAGTTCTTTATTATTTTAAGTAATTTTTAAATTAGTATTCTAGGGTTCTTTAGGTATACCATCATAACATCTGCCAAGAATGACAATTTGTTTCTTCATTGTCTACTCTAATTCCTTTTTCTTCTCTTATTGCTACAGTTAACATTTCTAATATAGTACTGATTAAAAGTGGTGATAATGGGTATCCTTGCTTTACCCCTGATCTTATTAGGAAGAGTTTTACCTTATCCTCATTACATATACTGTTTGCTGATGGTTTTAGATAAATTTTAAGGAATGTTCTCTTTATTCTTACACTCTCTATAGTGAGGAATAGGTATTTTGTCAAAAGCTTTTTCAGTATCTGTTGAGATAATCCTATGATTTCTGTTGATTTTCTTTTTTATATGTTCAATTATGTTGATGATTTTCCTAATATTGAACCAAATTTGCATTCCTGGTATAAATACCATCTGGTCATAGTGGATAATCTTTGTAATACATTGTTGTAATTGCCTTGCTATTATTTTGTTCTTTAATATTCATTAATATTCATTAGGGAAGTTGGTCTATAATTTTATTTGTCTGCTTTAGCTCTTCCTGATTTGGGTTTCAGCACCATGTTTGTGTCATAAACGGAGTTTTGTAGGGCTTCTGCTTCATCCATTTTTTCAAATAGTTTATATAGTATTAGAATTGCTAGTCAAATGTTTAGTAGAATTAATTAACCCATGTGGTCTTGGGGATTTTTCTTAAGGGTTACTACATTGATGGCTTATTCAATTTCCTTTTCTAATGGGGTTATTTGAGCATTCTATTTCTTGATTTGTCATTTTGCTCAGACTGTCAGATCAGATCTTTTGGCATATAATTGGGGAAAATATTTCCCAATGATTAATTTCTTTGTCATTGGTGGTGATTTCATACTTTTAATTTTTGATAGTGGACATTTGGTTTTCTTCTTTCTTTTTCTTAATCAAGTTAACCAATGGCTTTTCTATCTTATTGGCCTATTTTCCCATAAAACCAGCTTCCAGATTTATTTATTAGCTCAACATTTTGTTGTTGTTCTTTTACTTTCAATCTTATTAAGATATTTTTGACTTTTAGGATTTCCAGTTTGGTGGATATGTTTTGCAGCTTTGCAGAGAATAGTTTAGAGAGGGGAGAGAGATCCAAGTCAGAGAGACCAATTATAAGATTATTACAGGGCATTATAGTAGATAGAAGACTGGACCTGAAATCAGGAAGACTTATCTTCCTGGGTTCAAATCCTCACACACTTAGAAGCGATGTGATCCTGAGTAAATCACTTAACCCTGTTTGCCTCAATTTTCCTGTCTGTAAAATGAGCTGGAGAAGGAAATAGCAAGCCACCCCAGTCTTTGCTGAGAAAACCCCAGATAGAGTCACAAAGAGTCAGACAAAACTGAAAACAAAAATGAACAAAAGAGGTACTGCATAAATAATGAGGACCTGCATTAGAATAGTTGTGGTTGGAGTAAATAAATGTGAGATTTTATTAGAGGCAGAATTAAGAAGACTTGGCAACCAAGTGGTTATGTGGTATGAGGAAGAATGATACAGCAAAGATAACTCCAATGTTGAGCACTTAAATGTCTAGAAGAATGAGGATGCCCTTGACTGAAACAGGTTAAGGAGAGATCTGTTTTTTGCAAAATGATGAGTCTTATTCTAAACATACGTTATCTGATATGCTTAGGAACATCTAGTTCAAAATATCAGATGTTAAATATAAAATGTTATTATTATCATTGTATTAGATTATCAACAAATTCTTTACTTGTTTTTTAAGCTTGTGTTTCTCATTTCAACTGTTTTTTTCATTCTTTTGATTTTGTTTTATTGCATTTTAATTTCTCATAAAGTCATTAGCTTCCGTTTGCTCAGTTCTAATTTTAAGGAATTATTTTCTTCAGTGAGCTTTTGTAACTCCTTTTCCATTGGCTAATTTTGCTTGTGAACGCATTATTCTCCTTATTATCCTTTTGTATTTCCTTTTGTAACATTCTTGGTTTTCTTCCTAACTTTCCCTCTATCTCTCTTACTTTATTTTCAAAATCCTTTTTTAACTCCTCCATGACCTTCTTATCTTTCTTGGAGATGTTGGATATAGGAGCTTTGACTCTGTCATCATCTTCGGAGTATTTATTTTGGTCTTCCTTGTCACCACAGTAATAGCTTTTTATGGTCAGAATCTTTTTCTCTTGTTTGCTCATTTCCCCAACCTATTGCTTGGTTTTAAAATTTTGGGTAAAGTAGAGCTCTGTTTCCAGTGTGGAAGATGTAAAGTTCCATGCTTCAGGGGTTTTGTGCAACTGTTTTCAGGGATACTTCTAGGGACCTGTACTATGAACCAACATAGTTACCCAGATTAAAGTATGGGCAAAGCAACAAAGCCCTGCCACAGTGCCTGCAAAAAGGCCCATATGACTAGCTGTCTGGCCCTGCTACCTGTGGACTAAGATCTCTGGAACCATTGATGTCTGTCACTGTCACTGCTCCTACCACAGTGTCTGCTGCCACAGAGTTTCAGTGACTCTCAAAGCCTGCTCCTGGGCTGGGCCTCCCCTCACATCCTAGTACACCAAACCTTTCCTGCTGAGTTCTCACTGGTCTCTGTGGGCTGAAAGTTCTGGACATCATTCCTACTGCCATGAGGACCCACAGCCTGCTCCTAATTTACTGGGGCCTGGGATGTGCCAGCACAGTAGCTTCAGACCCTGCCAACCTTCCAAGCTACCTTCAGCTGAAAAGTTGTTCCACTTCATATTTTTGTGGATTCTGATGCTTTAAAATTTGTTTATAATCATCATTTAAAGGTATTTGTAGGGGCTTGGGGGAGAACTCAAATGAGTCTTCTCCTTCACTCCAGCATCTTGGCTCTGGATTGGCTCCCAGCTGGAAAAGAAATTTCTTTAAAGCCAAGTATTATATTTTGTATTGAGCATTAAATCAATGTACAATTATTATTAAATTTTAAAATATTGCATTTTATTTCAGAACAACAATAGAATCCTATCATAAACAAATAGCTTTTCTGAAAGGAAATTGGATGTCAGAAAGCCAGAAAAGGTAAATTTATTTTTAAAATTCACTTTGTAAAAGGTAATTTAGAAATATTTGATGAGGACACAGCAATTTATATAACTCCAGAGGAGAAAATAAAATCACTTATTGATTACTGGAGTTCAAAATGACCAACTTCACAAAATGAAATTCTGTTTATCTTCAAACTTTTTTGTCTCCATGTTAAAGAACTAGGATTGTCAGATGTAAAGTGGTTAAATAAAGAATATTAAGAAGTACTTAATTAAAATGTGTACATTTATGGAATATTTCTATAGCATCAAGAAAATTATATTAATATATGAATGTCAGTACCTTAGAGAAGGAACTCAGAGGTTATTCTTTGGTGCTATTCCATTCAATTTTTTGTCAGTGCCTTGTATGAAATCATAAGTGACATGCTTCTCAAATTTGGAGGTAACACAAAACTAGAAGGTTTAGTTAAAGTATTTGTTGTCAGAATTGGAATTCAAAAAGATCTCAATAGAACAAAATGATGGACTCACTCTAAGATGAAATTTATTGGGATAAAAAGTCCTACAACATTAAAAAAGTGTACAAAATGAGAAATCCATAATGATAATAGTTCTCACAAAAAAAATCTATAAATTCAATATGCGTTTATATTATGATCTGCTAACTAAAAAAGTTAATTGTCATCTTAGCCTTAATAGAAGTAAATTGAATAGAATAAAGGCTTTTGATGTCTTCCTTGTACCCTAATGCAGGTGGAGCACAAGTAGAGTATTATGTTTAATTCTATAGGTTTATATTTTAAGAGATATTGAAAACCTAAAAACAACTATAATGTTGAGGGAACTGAAAAGGAAGCCATTGAGATTATCTAGTAGAAGAATTGGGGATATTTGACATGGAGAGATTTTGGTTGAGAGTAGAAGGGTAAGACATGTTTAACCTATATAGAATTGCTTAGTGTTTTAGAGTGAGGGGAGGAGAAGAGAGAAAAATTTGGAACACAAGGTTGTGCAAAGGTGAGTGTTGAAAACTGTTCTTTGCATGTATTTGGAAAAATAAAATACTTTGTCTAAAAAGAGAGAGTAGAAGGAAAAGGAAGAAACCTCTCATAAAAGGGTATCATATAGAATATTTCTCTTTGGTGATGATATATATTCCTCTATTATATTTTACCTGATGTTTATGATCAGAGAGTCATTTATTAGAATTATTTGTTTTATCTCTCCCTAAAAACATTAAATTATCATAAATAGATGGGAGACGACTTGTTGCAAAAAAAGCTTGGTGGCATTTTGTTCTGCCAAATAAAAGTGTACAATCAATTCATAATGATAAAGATAGAGCCCATTGTTTAAAATCATTGAGAAAGTTTTC
Source organism: Myrmecobius fasciatus (assembly GCA_023553655.1). NCBI lineage: Eukaryota > Metazoa > Chordata > Mammalia > Dasyuromorphia > Myrmecobiidae > Myrmecobius > Myrmecobius fasciatus. The sequence goes on from JAJPUD010013598.1 coordinate 5,993, forward strand.
TCATTACTTGCAAGGGCCTTCTATGTGGCTGTTGATGTCCACTATAAGTAGTGCTGGTGAACATAACTCAATTATTTTGGGTTACATCCAGAATCATTTGGTTTCTCCCTATATGTATTAGTCTCTATCTATTTTAACATGAGCTCCTTTAAAGATAGTTATTATTTTGCTTTCTATTTACATCCCCAGTGCATAATAAAGTGATTTGCACATAGTAAATGTGAAAAACACTTTTTCATTCATTCATTACCTAGTGAGGAATGCAGAGAAACTCCCCAAGACTTGATTAAGCAGACTTTCGGGTTTCATAGGATAGATCTCCCTCCTATCTTTTGCTTCTCATCTGGGCCACTATCTACTCTAGGATCTTTGCCACTATGACGTCATCTGGTACAGTAAATCCCATGCTATCAATGGTGAATATCAATACCCTCAAGAATGGGATCCCTTTCATTTTTCTGCCCAACACAATGTGGCAAAATTAAAGAGTTCATATGGTCCTGGGGAAGGATGGTAAAGGCATGTATCGGGCTGTCTATCCCATGTGATAGTAAAGTGCTTATGACTATTCTCAGACACAGAAAGATAAAAATATCATTGGTGAGATCAATAACCTCAGATAATTCACCTGGGGCCAAAACAGTACGGTCCATCACATTGACAAGATAAGGGGGAATCACAGTGATAGACATAACAATTTTGTTCAGATCCTTGTATCAGCAGACATCTTCCTCACTAACTACAGATGCTTTTTATAAGGGCATGTGATATGGCAAAGTACTCTGGACTCCTTTTTCTCCATCATTAAGGAGAAAGTAACTTTGACCTCTCAAAGAACCTGGTTCATTTGATTTTAACTTCATGAGATGATTTGAGTAACTGCAGAGATTTCCATTTGATCCTGCCAACAATAGCCAGCAAAGAGGTTATGGTAGTTCCTATATATATTCCAACTTTCAAAAACTCAAAAATGTTCCTTCTCTTAGTAGTCTATTCCATAAACTCCTAGAGAAACTGAGGTGCCCCAATGGATCCTTTAGGAGTCTCCTGCTATAACAATAACCCAGTTGAAAGTATCCAGAAGCCCTTTATATCCAAGTGGGATAAGTTTTAAGAGATGTCTTAGAGTTAAGCACAGCTGGAGGGCCCTTATTGCCCTAGGTATTTGTTACTTTACATTTTTACTAAAAAATATATGTCAATCAATCATCTCTTTATTAACACATTTCAGGAGCCACACAAAAAGCTCCTTACAAGAGAGGAAATGGTCACTCTCTGGCCACCAAACAAAATAGTAAGCTATCTGCCATCCCTAGACAGCCTATTTGTATGAACATCCATATTTGCCAGACTAGTGATCTCCCACTCAAATCTTATCAGTTGGTCTGTCTGGGTAAAGCCTTGACACAGTTTGAATAGAGTTCTACCCAAAAGACTGGCTCTAATTATTCTTGTTGCAGGCTGGTCGTAAAGCATGAGAACCAGTGGCAGAGTAACCTAGATCCAGTCTATCAAATCCATTTCTTTCAGGAATTTCACTTTGTCCTTTGCTGTCCCTAAAAAAAAAATGGCTACAAACTCATCTTTATGTGACCAGGTCTTCATAAATCCTCATCTTAACTACCTAAAAAGAGACAAAGTATAGTGACTATCTGAGGTCTCTAATTGATTAAATAGGTTTTTATAAAGTAAATTTTCAGTGAGATTCTTGGAGGCTAATGATATTCTCTGGCTTGAAAAAGTTCCAGACCTTGGTTCTTTGGACCATGCCCCCACCAACCAACCAACTCATCTGCCCTCAGTGGATCAATAGTGTCTGAGTGGATCAGTTATTACTGATCCACTGAATAATGATTTGCATGAGGGATTTGTAAAGTGCTTCATAGATATCTCTGTTTCCATCTGCAAAGTGATGAGACATTTCCAGGTGCAGGGTAAGTGAAGGCTAGTCCAGTATTGGACATCTCAATGATAATACCATTATGCCAAGAAACAGGGTAGGTTATCACAATTCACAGTCAGGGAAAACCAAATGCACTGGTGGAAGGAAGGAAGAAGGGTTGGTTAGCAAGACAACTAGTAAGTTTCCACATCAAATTAGAACTTCATCACAAATTAGAATCATAAGATGGACTCGGACCACATAATACAGTGTAAAAAAAAAAATCAAAGGAAGACATAATGTATATCTTCACTACATGCAACTCTATCCCTTCCACATTATGGTTTTCCCCATTTGATACACACAGATTAGCATAAGAAATTAAATAAAAATTTGGAGAAATGTTTTCTTCTCACTCAGGACCTTGTACTATCTTTTTTCGTAACTGTTAATTTCTGAAGTGTATTGTGTCAGTAAGAGTAGAAACCAGCACCACAAGTTGTTTTTGTAGAATTGTAGTGTTGCAAGAATCATTAAGGAATTATCCTCTTGCTTTGCTTTTATTTCTTTTAAAACAAATGTGTCCATTTAATCATTTTGTATGTGCTCACTTCTAGCATTAAGAATCAGTGGAAAGTAATCAATTTTCAACGAGAGCATGAGCGCTGGAGAAAAACAGAAAGTGACAACATTGAAGAACTCATCCACAAAGTTGACTATATTGAACACAGGCGAGCTGAAATACATGAAGAGGTGGGGGAACTTTTTAAAAAATGGAAATTTTAGGAAAATCAGACATTCTCTAAAAAAAATCCTTATTGACCAGTTAAACAAATAACTATCGTCTTTTCAAAACTTTATTTTTTATTACTCATTCTAATGTTTATGAGTAGATAATTTTATTCTCTTAAGAAAGATTTACCATATCTCTGCAATGGAAATTTACCAAAAGATAAAGAATTCCGCTCAAGAATATGGTTTTATGTTCACATATCTTTGAAACACTTGATTGGAAAATTATTTGGGGCTTTCAGCAAAAACAATCTCCAAAGCAAAATGTCTTTAAGAATTTGAACACAAAAATGATTTATCTGTGTTCTCTACATGATCCCAAAAGCCTATTCTATAGCAATAATAATAGATATTAGTAGCTAACATTTATATGGAGCACACATATTCACACATACACACACACACATACACTTTATAATATAAACATTAAGATTTACAAAATCCTTTACAAATCACCTTATTTTATCCTTACAACAGCTGTGGGAAGTAGATGCTATTATTATTATAACCCCCATCCCATAGATGATGAAACTGAGGAAAACAGTTTATTTACCCTGTGTCAACACAGTAAGTATCTGAGGCAGGATTTAAACTTGGGTCTTCTTTACCCCAAGTTCAGCACTCTGTAATAATAGTCTTAGAAGCAAAATTCCTATCTATTGTTACTGAAGTCATGTATAATGCAGATGATAGGTACACAAATTCTACTTTCTGAATACTTTTTTTTTTTTTTTTGGCTGAGGCAATTGGGGTTAAGTGATTTGCCGGAGTCACACAACTAGAAAGTGTTAAGTGTCTGAGGCCATATTTTAACTCAGGTCCTCCTGACTTCAGGGCTGGTGCTCTATCCACTGCACCACCTAGCTGCCCCTGAATTTTTTTTTAATGAAAGTAACATTATACTTTGATTTTTTCAGGTTCACAATTTTAACTCCTCACATTACCTTAATTCATATTCACTCAAATATTTTTGATAGCTTCATATTCAGTTCTACCTATGGGCTGTTTGGAGCCAGGTCCTACTGGCTCTAGAGAGCCAAATTATTTTTTTCCTAATTTCAAGTACAGCTTTATATTTTGTCAATCAGTCATTAGGCAATGGTGATACCACCATGAAATAGAATATCATTATGACTTCTCACCAGGACTGGTGCATTAGTCTCCTAATTGTTTGCCTTTCTTCAAGTCTCTCCCCTCTCCAATCTCCTTTCACGTAGTGCACTGATGAGATGATCCTGAAAAACAGGTTAAACCATGTCACTCTTCTGCTCAGGGTTCTCCAAGGCTTCCCTATTCATTCTAGGATCAAATATAACCTCCTCTTTTTGCATTTAAAGCCCTTAAAACCTCCAACTTACCTTTTAATTCTTTATATGCTATTCCTTTTCTGAGTGGGGAACTACAGAGGCTAGTCAATGAGCCCAGACAAGTCCAAGGAATATATCATATTTGTCTTTTTCTCTTTGGCCCCTAACAGAGTACTTAATAACTGTTTGATTGATAATAGAAAGATGAAGTTCATTCCAGGAAATAAATTTGTGTGATTGTTAGAAAGTGCCACTGGGGAGAGTTATAGATTTTTTCCTCCCAATAAATAGGGCATTTCTTGTGATGAAGAGATCCTTAAACATGAAGAAAAGATGGAAGAACTTACTGAAGAATTAAGAGAAGAAGAGGAAATATTTTCACAAATTGAGCAAGATGTCACCGAGGAATTAAAAGTAATTAAGGTAAATGTCATTTTCAATGAAAAAAAATAACTTGAAGCATATTCTCCTAATGTTATATTTATCAAAATAACATTCAAAAATATGTCAACAATCACCAGCTCACACACCCACTTTTTCCTCCCTAAAAAATTTCTGTCAAAAAAATTCTTGATGAAAATTTGCAAAGAAATCAGTTAGGTTTTTTCAAATAACATTGTGTCAAGTGGTCCTAGTCTTCACAAATCATACAACTGACACGGGTACAGTACATATAAGACTCCACTGGATTCGCTTGTGAATAATTACAAAAAAGAATCTGATTCAATAGAAAAAAACTCAGCCTTAAAAAGCTTCTCTTGCTAGACCTATTCATGCAGATATTAAGATCATTCAACATTCCTCAGTATCTGACTGAATAAGGTACATGAATATAATTGAATATTATTGTTCTATAAGAAACAATCACAAAAGGATTTCAGAAAGGTCTAGAGAGACTTACATGAACTGATACTAAGTGAAGTGAATAGAACCAAGAGAACATTGTACACAGCAACAAGAAGATTATGTGATGATCAACTGTGATGGACTTGGCTCTTTTCAACAATGAGGCGATTTGGGTCAATTTCAATAATAGCTTTTTTATTTTCAAAATACATGCAAAGATAGTTTCAACATTCACCCTTGCAAAACCTGATGCTAAGTGAAGTAAATAAGACCAAAAGAACACTGTACATAGCAACAAGATTATGTCATTATCAACTGTGATGGATTTGGCTCTTTTCAACAATTAGGTGAGTCAAGGCAATTCCAATAGGCTTGTTATGGAAAGAGCTTTCAGCATCCAAAGAGAGGACCATGGGGACTGAATGTGGATTGCAATATAGTATTTTTACCTTTTTTTGCTTGCTTCTCATTTTTTTCCCTTTATGATCTGATTTTTTCTTGTGCAACATGATAAATGTGGAGATATGTTTAGAAGAACTACACATGTTTAACCTATATTGAATTACTTGCTCTCTAGGGGAGTGGAGTGAGAGGAAGGGAGGGAGAAAAATTTGGATACATGATTTTTCAAGGGTGAATGTTGAAAACTATCATTGCATGTATTTTGAAAGATAAAAAGTCGTTGGTATAAAAAATAAGATGTGATGTAATAATACAAAAAAGCATGGAAAGTAGAGTAAGCAGAACCAAGAAAAGAATATACATAGTAACTACAATATAAATGGAAAGAACCCCCAAAGTCACAAGTTAATATAACAAAATTACAAGATCAAGAAGGACTCAAATAAAGAAATATGAGAAGGCAATTCCAAGCAACCCCTTCATGGAGGTGGGAGATCCACAGTTGTTACACATTCCACATGCTTTCAGTATAGACCAGTTGTGCTGATTTTTTTTTCCTCTTTTTTTTTCTTTTTTTTTTCTTTTTTGTTTTTATATTTAAAAATAGTATTAGCTATATGGTTGTGACTCTCTAAAAGAGAGTTGGGGAAGTATGTTTGGAAAGAATGATAATGATGTTTAAAAAAGACATCAATAAAACCTTTTTTAAAATGTGACATGTATACTTTTTTGGAGAGCCAATTGTTAAACATTTATCAACATACTCCTAATTCTATATAATTTTTCACTTTCCTATATTTTATTTGAATCCACATTATTAGAATTTCTATGTATTGTTTTTACTATCTATTCTTTGAAATTCACTAATAATTTAGATATTGAAAAGTAGTTATTTTTTTAAAATTTCATTTCCTTTTTTGTTACATTTTAAGTTTTGAACTGTTTCCCTCTTTACCTTTCTCCTTAACCTCCACTAAAGAAAGTCACCATTTGACAAAGATTTATAAACACATGGAAAACCATACTGTATATATACGTCTATTAGTTCTTTCCTTAGAAGTGAATAGCATCTTCCTTTATAGTTCCTTTGTAGCTGATTTGAATATTCATAACACTCAGAATAACTTGTTTATAATTATTCTTAAAGAGGCAGAGCCAAGATGGTGGAGTAAAGACACGACTCTCTGTGTCCTCCTCTGATCTTCTCTCAAACCAACAGCAGATTAACCCTCTGAACTGATTTTTTAGTCAAAGAACCCACAAATATTTGGACAACAAAACATTCCTTGCTGAAGGTACCTTGGAAAAGCTCCATAGCAGATCTGTTTCAGGCAGGCAGGGGGCTGTGCAGTTTGCTGGGGAATGCTCCAGGAGACAGGGCAGGAAACCGGGAGGGACTCAGCATGGAAGATTCTAAACACCTGGGGAGTCTATCTGAGACTCTTGGGACACTCTGCCCTGATTGCAGGCAGGTGCTCTGGCAGATCTGCCTTTTGCAAAAGGTATATTGTAAGGCATTGCAAACTGGTCCCAGTCCAGAGAGCCCAACATGGGAAGTTAATTAGCAGAAGTGCCCCAGGGCAAATTACCACAGCCACCACTTCTCTGCTTTGTATGGAACCCAAGCTTTTTAAAAAATGAGTAACAAAACAGAAGAGAGGTCTCACCATAGACAGCTTTTATGGAGAAAAAGAAGGGCAGACCCCAGAACCTGAGGTTCCTAAAGGCAAAGCAACTCCAGAGGAAGCCACAAAAGGAGACATGACTTTCCCCCCCTTTCACAAGGCTTTCCTGAAAGACTGCATAAAGAATCTCAAAAGAGAGTTATATGAAAAATGGGGAAATGAATTGAGATCAGTACAAGAAGGATATAATGCCCTTCAAAAGAGATATGATAAAGACACCAATTCACTGAAAAACAAAATTGGTGAAATGGAAAAGGATGCAATGAACAAATTGGCCAGTTACAAAAGGAGCTAAAAAAGGTAACTGGAGAAAAATTAAAAATTAGAACTGAACAAATGGAAGTGAATGACTCAATAAGACTTCAAGAATCAGTCAAACAAAAACAAAAAAAATAGAAGAAAATATGAAATATCTCCTAGGAAAAACAACTGACTTGGAAAATAGATCAAGGAGAGACAATCTAAGGATTATTGGACTTCCTGAAAGCCATGATGAAAACAAGAATCTAAACACTATCTTCCAGGAAATCTTGAAAGAAAACTGCCCTGATGTTTTAGAATCAGAAGGCAAAATCACCATCGAAAGAATTCACCGATCACCTCCTGAAAGAAACCCCAAAATTAAATCCCCAAGGAATATAGTGGCTAAATTTCAGGACTATTGCACTAAGGAAAAGATATTGCTAGCAGCTAGAAAGAAACAATTCAAATACCGAAGAACTATAATTAGAATCACACAAGATCTGTTAGCCTCTACATTGAAGGATTGAAGGACCTGGAACCAGATATTCAGAAAGGCAAAGGAACTTGGATTACAGCTAAGAATAATCTATCCAGCTAGAATGAGCATTATCTTCCAGGGAAGAAGATGAAAATTTAATGATATAGGTGAATTTCATCTAGTTCTAATGAAAAGACCAGAGCTGAACAAAAAATTTGACCTCCAAACACAAAACTCAAGAGAAGCATAAAAAGGTAAAAAAAAAGAAAGAACTCTTGAGAACTATATTTTTACTATGGGTACACTTAAAAATGGGGGCATAATTTGATATTTCTTTGATAATTTGAAAAAGAAATTAGAGGTGGAAAAATTATCATACTGGGAAAAAGAGGGAAAAGATGGTAAAATAAGGTTAAAAAAGGAGGTAAAATAAGGTAAAATCTCATGAAGAGGCAAAGAAAACCTAATATAATTGAGGGAAAGAAGGGAGAGAGATGAGCATTGTGTAAATCTTACTCTCATCAGATTGGGCTCTAAAAGAGTATATCAGACACATTTGGTTTCACAGAGAAACTTGTCCTTCCTTATAGGGAAGTGGGAAAGAAAAGAGGGAAAAAAAGGATAGACTAATAGAAGGGAAAATAGAAGAATCAGGGGAAAGGAATAAAAAGGGGGAGGGGCTTAAAGGGGGGAGAACTGTTTGGGAGAGGTGGTCATCAAAAGCAAAATGCTGGGGAGAAAGGAAGGGGAAAAGGGGAAAGGAAAGAGAGAAACATAACTTGGGTAAATAAGGTGGCAGGAAATACAGATTTAGTCATTTTAACTGTGAATGGGAATGGGATGAACTCTCCCATAAAACGGAAGGGGATAGAAGACTGAATTAAAAACCAGAATCCAACAATATGTCATTTACAAGAAAAACATCTAAAGAATAGAGACGCCCCAAGAAATTATTTTACAGATCTAGAAAAAATAGTAGCAAAGTTCATTTGGAAGAACAAAAGGTCAAGGATCTCAAGGGGATTAATGAAAAAAAAAGGCAGATGAAGGTGGCCTTGCTGTGCCAGATCTAAAACTATATTATAAAGCAGCAGTCATCAAAACCGTTTGGTACTGGCTAAGAAATAGAGCAGTCGATCAGTGGCACAGGATAGGATATCAGGACAATCTAGGCAATAACCTTAACAATCTAGTATTCGATAAACCCAAAGACCCCAGCTTTTGGGATAAATACTCACTATTCGGCAAAAACTGCTGGGAAAATTGGAAACTAGTGTGGAAGAAATTAGGGCTTGACCCATACCTAACACCACATACCAAGATAAGATCTAAATGGGTTCATGATCTAGATATAAAGAGGAACTTTGTAAGCAAGTTAGAGGAACGTAATATAGTTTATCTCTCAGACCTGTGGAGATGGAATAAATTTATGTCCAAAGAAGACCTGGAACTCCTAATTGAACACCAGATGGATAATTTTGATTATATTAAGTTAAAAAGTTTCTGTACAAACAA